>PVKB01003970.1:0-110009 GCA_004027205.1 Ctenodactylus gundi | reverse complement strand
TTTTCTAATGTTTGTATTTTGGAACTCATTGCTTTATTTTTCACTGGGGGAAAAATGTTTTCCATTTTATCTTTTGAAGAATTTTTAATTAAATTACAAGCATTGTGTCATTTCACTCCTAACTGTATCTCCAAAAAAGGACATTTTTCTGTACATAGCCACGATACCTTTGTCCTAATCTAGCAGCATTAATCATAAATCCTTAATATCTTTTTTATTGTTTATACAAATTGGATGTGTACATATGCATAACATTCTTTGATGTCTCTTACATACACACACCAGTTATTCTCCCGTTCCCTACCTCCCCCCCACTCTTCCCCCGTTTCATTTTTAAGGAGGCTTTATTTATCTGTTTTGTTCATTTGCATCCCTCTCCTAAATCCCCAAGTTGCCCCTTCCTCTCCTCCTCATGTCTAGTCATAGCCAGTCCCTTTCTGCTTTTCTTCCTCCTGTAGACTCTACATAGTGGAAAGAACATGGGATGTTTATGTGAGTGTGGCTGCTTCAGTGAACGTGAAGGCCTCTAGGTCTATCCATTTTCTTGCAGATGACAGTTTTGTTCTGCCTTGTGGCTAAAAAATACTCCATTATGTATATGTACTACATTTTCCTCATCCTTTTATTTATTGGTGGGGACTTAGGCTGGTTCTATATTTGGGTATTGTGAATTATGCTGCATTAAGTGTGGGTGTACAGGTATCCTGATAGCATACTGACTTTTAATTGCTTTGGATACTTACCAAGAAATATTATAACCAGATCAAATGGTGACTGTTTTTAAATTTTTGAGGGACTTCCGTAATCACTTTCACGATGGCTTCATTAGTTTACATTCTACCAGCAATGTAGAAGGGTTCTTTTTACACACATCCTCACCAGCATTTATTATCTTATGTATTCTGATGATAGATATTCTTTTAGCTGTATAGTTTAAATTTTTTATTTACTTACATGTCACATCCCTTTTTCCTTCCCACGCTCTCACCCCATCCCACTTTCCCTCTGCACAAAAATTGGCCTTCTTACTTTCTTCTGTATCTTTTACTTTTTTTTATGGTTTCGTTTTCTCACACTAAAGAAATCATATGATATCTAACTTTCTGGGACTCTTATTTTGCGGAGGATAATGGTCTCAAGCTACATCCATTTTCCTACAGATGACTCAAATTTGTCCTCTCTCTCTCTCTCTCTCTCTCTCTCTCTCTCTCTCTCTCTCTCTCTCTCTCTCTTTGAGACATGGTCTCACTCTGTAGCTCAGGCTGCTTCTGTGGTGCTGGGGACTCAAGTACGGTGTACTTAGCGCTTCCTAGGCAAGCACTTCAACTGCTGAGCTATTCCTCCAGCCCTCAGTGTTGTTTTAATTTCCATTTCTGTGATGGGTAACGATGTTGAACATTTTTTCATGTACTTATTAGCCATTAAGACTTCTTCTGAGGACTGATTATTTATTTCAGATCTCCATTGTTTGATTGGGTCCTTTATTTTGTTGGGTCTCTTTTTTTCCTATTCTTTGTATATTCTTGATGATAGTCCTCTGTCGGAGGGAGAAGTAGCTGGTAAATATTTTTTCCCACTCTTTGGGTGCTCATTTCACTCTGGATTGTTTCCTTTGCTGTACAGAAGCCTTTTGATTTGATTTAATCCCATTTGTTGATTCTTGGTGTTATCTCACAGGCTTTGGGTGTTGTATTGAGAAAGTTCTTGCTTACACCTATATCTTCGAGGATATTGTCTACTTTTTCTTGCAACAGTTCAGTGTTTTTATTTTAATGTCTAAGTCTTTGATCCATTTTAATTTGATTTTGGTGCGTAGTGAAAGTTGTGGTCTAGTTTCATTCTTCTGCATGTGGTTAGCCAGTTTTCCCAGCAGCATTTGTTACAGGGGCTGTCCTTACCCTGGTGTGTGTTTTTGGCCCCGTTGTCAAAGATCAGATGGCTGAGGGTACTCGGGGATGTTTCTACATCCTCAGTTCTGCTCCATTGATCCATTTGTCTGTTCGTGTGCCAACACCATGTTGTATTATTTTTTATCCATGTTGCTGTGTACTATAATTTGATACCTGGTATTGTGAGGCCTCCTGTTTTGTTTTGTCGCTTAGGATAGTTTTGGCTATTCTTGGCCTCTTGTGGTTCCATACAGGTTTTCAGATCATTTTTTTTAGTTCTGTAAAAAATACTGCTGGTATCTTGATTGCAACAGCCATAATTCTGATATTGGTTCTCTTTCAATCATTTATCAGCTGTTGTATCCATCTCGTTTGTAATTTTGGTGTCATGTCTAATTATGGCATTTGTTTCCTTGGCCTTGTTCTCAAGATTTGAAATTCTGTCCTCACGTTGTTCAAGCTGACTTTCTATTTTCAAATGAATTTTCAGTATCCTGAGTTTCAGCTAGATTACTTTATAGATTTTCCACTTCTCTGGTCAAAATGTCCCTTGGTATCTTACACTTTCTTACTTACCTCAGCCAACTTTTTATTTGTGTCTTCTATATGCTTAGAACGCTTTGTATTCGTTGAGATCACTATTTATTAAGTTCCTCTTTAAGCCCACTGAACATTGCTTGCATTTCTTTAAGACTATCTTGTTTGGACTGGCTGTTCACAGAAACCATCTTGTCTATTTGTTTTTTTACTTCCTTTGCTGTGAGTTCCATAATTTCAGGGCCCATGACATTGACATCTGGGGTCTCAGACATTTCTGCATGTGTCCTGTTGCCTTGTCGTTCCATGATTCTTTTGTTGAGGGTTTTCACTTTAAAGCCCTAGCCAAGAGGTTTCTTAGAGGGTGTGGAGGGGACGCTGCAGGTTCTCTGAGTTCTATGCGGGGAATAGGCAATGAGAGGGGACTTAACAGTCGTACAGCCTCTGAAGTGTCTTGTTGACTCCCAGCCCTCCTCAGCAAAGGTCTCCCGCCTATCCTGGCTTCCCTCCCCCAAGGATGAGGCTCTCCACCCTCGGAGGTGCTCCCACTACCTACTGAGTCATTCAGGAGGTCAGTGGCCTTTCTCGCCTCTCTGAAGCTGTCTCTTGTGCCACTTTCTTCCTAGGCACTGTTTAAGAGTGTCCCCAAAAACCCTGATGCTGCCCATCTGAAGCTTCTTTAAACAGTTCAGGCTCAGACTCTTTATAAAATAACAGGCTCTTGCCTATGTCACTTCCTGTTATGGCTGCCCAGCGCTGCTTCTCCCAAGCTGCTCTAGGCGCCCGGAGGCCTGTTCTAGGGGTAGATCGCATTGCCTTTGTAGTTTGCACTTCCCACGGGCTCATTTCTGGAGGCTGGGGCTCCTGTCAGTTCCCACTTCTCTCAGATCGGTGTAAGATTCCCAGCTCCAGGTTTACCTCCAGCTGCAGGTGCCGGCAGCTCACAGCCATGGCAGTCAGCCTGGGGCAGCTTCCTGGGCTGCTGTTTCCTTCTGTTTCTGATATGTCTGCAGGCTTTGTAAACTTCCTGTGGCCTCCTTTCAGTTGCTCAAGTGCTTCTCCCTCTCCTAGCTAAAATGAACAGGCAGTTTTTTAACTGTATTCTCAACTTCTTAAGAGTCTGTTTTTAAGCAGATTCCTAGAAGTGAAATTGCTTGTTAAACACACAGATAGTTTTATTGGATGCAGCCAGCTCCCCTTCTGTGAGTTAGGTCTTTTCAAGCCCTCTCCAACCCAAATACAGCGTCATGAATCTGTTGATCTGGTGCCACCAAGTTTCCAAAGGTTTCAGTCCATTCATTGGCAGCCTGCAATGGCAGATGGGTCTGATGGAGGCCTAGCTAAAGAAAAAAAAAAAAAAAAAAAAAACGGTTTGATGCTAAATATTCTTATTGGGGTGAAATGGAATCGCTCTTTTTTAAGACAGGCTTTTGTACTGTAGCGCAGGTTAATCCTGAACTGTCTGTGTCTCCCAGCTTGGCCTCAAACTCATGGCAATCCCCTGCCTCAGCCTACAAGGGCTGGGATTACAGATGTGCACCACCACACCCAGCTAATTTTTATGTGGTGCCGGGGAACCTGGGGCCTTGTGCATGTAGGCAGGCAATTTAACTTATGAGTTATATATCCCTAGTCCCTCAGTGTAGTTTTAATTTGCGTTTCCCTAATGGCTAAAGATGTTGAACATTTTTCACATCCTTCTTTGGTCATTTGTGCTTTTTCTTTGGAGAAGTGCCTGTTCAATTCATTTGCCCTTTTATTAACTTGGCTATTTGATTTTTTTTTCAAACCAAGCTACAAGTTTTATTATATATTTTTCCCCATTTTATTGATATGTTCAAGTGCCAAGTTTAAGGTTTACAATGGAGTTGAGCATATTGTGCACATACATTTCTTGTCAAAGTGACAAGGGCTTTCCCGCTCTCATTTTGTCCCTCCCCCTCCACTCCCTACCCTCCCTCCACCCCCACCCTGTCTCCTTCTTTCACTCTGTCTTTCTTCTGAAGTTCCATGAGATAGTTGTGGTCTGGGTCTCTCATATCAGAGAGACCATTCAATGTTTCACCTTCTGCTTCTGACTCACTTCACTGAGCATGATGTTCTCAAGTTTCTTCATTTGACAAGAAACGTATGTGCACAAAATGCTCAACTGCATTGTAGACCTTAAATTTTGCACTTGTACATATCAGTAAAATGGGAAAAAAAAGATATACTAATTCAATGATCTTCTGATTAGAAGAACTTGTGAAATAAATAATTTTTACAAACTGTAAACTAGCCCCCAAGAAATCTTTTTGTATATGTGAAATAATAAACATTGGATATTTTTAAAAAATAAAGTATCACAGTTTGTGTATCCACTCATCTGTTGATGGGTATTTTGGTGACTTCCATGTTCTAGCTATTGTTAGTTGTGCTGCTATGAACATGGGTATACATATATCTCTGTTGTATGTTGTTTTGTCCTCTTTTGGATATATTCTCAGGAGGGGTGTTGCTGGAACAAAGGGGATATTTATTTCTAGTCTTTTGAGAGATCTCCATACTGCTTTCCATAGCGGTTGTACGAATTTACATTCCCACCAGCAGTGCAGGAGGGTTCCTTTCTCCCCACAGCCTCGCCAGCACTGATTGCTATTTGACTTGTTGATGTAGGCCATTCTCTCTGGGGGAAGATGGTATCTTAGCATTGTTTTGATTTGCATTTCTCTTATGGCTAGAGATGTTGAGCATCTTTTCATGTATCTATTGGCCCTTTGTACTTCTTTGTGAGTGAACTGCCTATTCATTTCTTTTGCCCATTTTTCAATAGTATCCTTTATTTTGGTGGGCTTAATTTTCTTTAGCTCCCTGTGTATTATCTGAGGTGTTGGTGGTGAGTATTTTTTCCCATTCTGTTGGTTCTTTATTTACAATGTTGATGGTTTCCTTTGCTGTGCAGAAACTTAATTTGACAAGATCCCATTTGTTGATAATGGGGATAATTTCTTTGGCTCTTGGTGTCTTGTCTAGAAAGTCTTTGCCTACCCCAATGTCTTTTAGATATTTGCCTCTTTTGTCTTCTAGAAGGTTTAGTGTTTCATTTTTCATGTCCAGGTCTTTAATCCACTTTGATTTGATTTTGGTGTATGGTGATAGGTGTATGACTAGATTCATTCTTTTGCATGTGGATGTCCAGTTTTCCCAGCACCATTTGTTGAACAAGCTGTCCTTTTTCCATTGTATGGATTTGGCTCCTTTGTCGAAGATTAGGTAATTGAGGGTATTTGGATTTGTTTCTGCATCCTCAGTTCTGTTCCACTGGTCTATCTGTCTATTTTTATACCAGTACCAAATTGTTTTTACAACTATGGCTTTATACGCCTGATGTCTGGGATTGTAATGCCTCCTGCTTTGGTCTTGTTGCTCAGGATTGCTTGCTGGCTCTTTGATTTTTTGATATTAGATATTTTGAGTTCTTTACATGCTATCAATATTTATTCTTTGTTGGAAGAATAACTGTACCACAATTTATAATAGCCAAATTGTGGAAGAAAAGAGTATGCAAAGATGACTGGATAAAGATAATGTGGTTTATATACATAGTAGTATATTACTCTGCCATTAAGAATGACAAATTTGAGTCATTTGCAGGAAAATGAAGGCATCTTAAGACCGTTATGCCTAGCACGATGAATCAGACTCAGAAAGATAAATATCATCATATGTTTTCTCTAATATGAGAAAACCAAGCTATAGAAATATGTAAAAGATACAGAAGAAAGTAAGAAGATGGATTTTGTGGAGAGAAAAAGAGAAAGGGGAGGGTGAGAGGGTAGGAACTGAAAAGGGATTCAATATGTAAATAAAAAATAGGAAAAAAGAAAGTAGCTGGCAAAAATTTTCTCACATTCTGTGGATTGTCTCTTCACTCTGTTTATTTTTTCCTGTGGTACACAAAAGCTTTTTAATTTGCTGTAGTCCCATTTGTTGATACTTGTTATAGCCTGTGCTGTTACAGTTCAATCAGGAGGTCTTTGTGCCTGTGGCTTGAAGTTTTTCTGGTCTTACACCCAAGTATTTGATCCTTATATAGGGTTAAAGATAGGGATATAGCTTCAGTCTTAATCTGGTTTTACCAGTACTGTATGTTAAAGAGGCTCTCTTTTCTCCAATGTATATTTTTGGCTCCTTTGTCCAGAATCATCAGATATTCTTCACTTGGGTGGATTTGTTTCTGTCTCTCTTTTCCATTGGTCTGCATGAGTACTTTTTGCCAGTATCATGCTGGAAAAATTTGTAGTATAATTTGAAATTGAGTATTATAATGCCTCTGGCCTTGTTCTTTTGGCTTAGGGTCACTTCAGGATTTTTTTTTTCTAGTTTTGTGAAGAATGTCATTGATATTTTGATGGAGAGTGATTAAATCTGTAAATTCCTCCAAATATGAGCATTTGGCAATATGAATTCTGCCAATCCATGAACATGAGAGGTCTTTCCCTTTTCTGGTGTCCTCAGTTTTGTTCTGAAACTTTCGTTGTAGCAGTTTGACCCCGAGGTATTTTATTTTGTTTCAAGTTATTGTGAATGGGACTATTACCTGATTTCTTTCTCAACTAGAGTGTTATTAGTGTTTAGTAAAACTATGGATTATTAAATGTTGATATTTATACCCTGCTGTATTGCTGAATTTTATCAGCTCTAAATGTCTTTTAGATCTTCTAAGTAACAAGATCATATCATCTGCAAACAAAGGTTATCTGAACTTTTCTGTCGTGTTTATATTCCGTTTTATTTTTTCTCTTGCCTCATTTCTCTAGCTAAAATTTCAGGAAATGAATTGAATAAAAGTCGTAGAAAGTGAGCATCCTTGTTTATCCCTGATTAGAAAGGAAATGTTTGAAATATTGCCTTAATATCATCTTGTTACTTAGTTCATTTTCAAAAACACTGAGTTGTGCTCAAAATTCAGTGGTTTATCATCTTTCTTTGTGATAACAGTATAACCCTAATAGCATTATGTTTTTCTTCATACTTTTGTAAGGGCAGTGTCTGACTTCTAGAAGTATGTGTGGTTCTTGGGTTCTTTCACGTATGCTCAGTGCTAAGATCTAGTCCAGGGCCTTGGTACGCTAGGCAAAGCACGCTTATCACTGACCTGCAACCTCAGACTGTAGTGTTTCCTTTTGTATCTGGTAGAGATCTTAATCTCCTCGGTTGTTAGGTATCCTGTGAACCCCTTGAAACTCTGTGCATACTTTGCACATATGTAGTTTTCAGCAGGTGGGTTGCATAGCTTTCATCAGTTTTGGAGAGGTTTAGAACTCAAAAAATGACTAAGACTATTGATTCTTCCTCATATTTCCTATTTTCTTTAGCAGCCATTGTCAGCTACTTTTTTCAAATATTCTGACATTGTTCATGGCATTACTACCCTCTTCAGCCATTAAAGGTAATATACTTTAGTGTTGTAATGTTTTTTAGAAAATATTTTGTTGGTAGAAAGGAAAGAAAGTAGTAGACTAAGGAAAAGGTAAGATTGAAGGAAACTTTAGGAGGCTTGGTCATTTTAAGGTACCAGCAGACAAGGAGCCTCTGTGAATAAAAACTCAAGGAGAACTGGTTGATGGGCAAAGTCTTGGAACCCATGTTTTAAAAAGGGATCTGTTCTGCCATAATTTGGAAGACTGGAAGCAGCTGTAGTAGTTCGTGCCTATTTTCTCAAATTGAGATTGGTAGATGTTAAGGAGGTGAGGGTGGCGGTACTGGGAGGACTGCGCCAGACTGCAGCAGTGGCCTCTGAGACACAGCAAACTCATTCTTCCTCTTTTTTTTTTTTCTTTTCATTTCCTTGATGCTGAGTACTGAGCACCAGGACCCATGCATCCATGCATGCTAGGTGAATGCTCTTATCACTAAGCTATAACCCACCCTTCCTCTCCAAACTTTATGCACACCAGCTCCTACCTGTGTAGAACTGATCTGTCAGAAGAGACTAGAGATCTCTTTAATTTCTGATATCTTGGATTTCTATCTCACTGATTTTCTTGGTATGAAATAGTGCACTGAGTGTTAGCATGGTACTTATGCATTAGAAACTGCATTCATGTTGCTTTTATTATTGGTGTTGTGTGACAGTTGTGATTACAGTACAGCAGATGTGTAGATTGTAGGAAAACTATTTGAGATAAAATATTACCACAGGAAAACATAGAAGAAGAAAGAGATAAAGGGCTGGAGAGCACCAGTGCCCAAATGTGTTCTAGAAAAGAAAAAGAAAGAAAGAAAAAAACTGAGATGTAGGAGGAGCTAGGGTAGCTCATGGTAGATTGTGGGCCTAGATTGAGCTAGGTCTTGCGTTCAGTCCTCAGTGCTGCATGCAGCAAAAGAAAGAGAAATGGGGAGCAGGTTGGAAGGAAAAAAAGAAAATACACTTCCAATTAACTTTCCTAAATATGTCCTAAACTTTAGAATCTACTTTTCTTCTGTTTCTCTTGGCTCCTTGTCTTGCAGACCCACATCCTTTGAAATTAAGCTGACATACATGTCTTACAGAATATCTTAGTTACTTTTTGGTCACTGTGATTCAGTGCCCAACATCCACAACTTTGGGGAAGAAAGATTTATTTTAGCTTACAGTTTCAGAAAGTCACAATCCATTCGCAGGCAGATGACTGGAAAATGGTGGAAGCACAGGGCAGGGCTGGAGTGCTGTTAGGGCCAGAGCTAGAGCTCCAGAGACAAAAATCCTTGTAGCATGGCGGGACAGAGAAGAGAGTCTGGGAAGAAGGGCAGAGTCAGCACACGCCACTCCCGGTCAAGCCCCAAGCATCCGCTCCTTCCAGCCAGGCCCCACCTTCCAACAGTACGCAGTAGCCATAAGAACATGAGGCTTTGGGGGACACCCCAGACCCAAACCACCACACAGGGTTACCTCATTTCTCAAGGCAAGATTTCTAATATCTCTATCCTTGTAATAAACCTCCAGGCAGTAGTTCTAACTGGGTTGCAGGTTCCTTGAAAATAACACAAAACCTGTGAACCATGCTTGAAAGAGTAGAAGTGCTCTTTTACAAATAATACCAGGGAATCTATAATTTTTTATATTTTCAAAAAGTGGAAAGTAAAAGAAAAACATAAATACATTCTTGGGGAGGCTATACTGTTTAATTCAACACTTGGGAGCAATCAAGATTTCTACAAAAATTTAGAATTGTATCCTCAATCAGCTTGACAAATGGCCAATTCCAAAATACATTATCTTGAATGTATTAACACAGGGAAAGGAACCATAGCGCTTCCAGCAAAAGGCAAGAATATCTTCTGTAATTGTCAGTCTTATAAATCAGAGCAGATACTTACTTAGACTCAGTAGGTGTCCAGTATTTACTTCTTGAATTTTATTCATAGGAGATAATCATTGTCCTTTAGCAGAGGAATGAAGTTATGCGGAATCTTAAAGGAGCTGAACTGGCATAGATGCCTATAATCTCAGCCCTTGTCTCAAAAAAATTAATTTGTCAACATACATAAAGAATGAATCCTTTAAAAATTCATTTTAGAGAGATAGGTTTTGAAACTCAGCTGACAAGTATTTTTGCTTATAACAGAAGTGACAATTCCTAGATGCATTTTGAAAATGTGACAGAAAACAAGTGTGGAGTCTGAGATGGTACCTGACTCTTGAATTAGAGATGAAGAAGTGAGGGTTAAGTAGAAGTATGCTGAATTAAGTTAAAGATACAGTATTCAGTTTAAAATGTAAATAGGCCAGGCCTAATAGCACAGGCCTATAATCCCAGCACTCTCGGAGGCTGAGGCAGGAGGATGGCAAGTTCAAGCCCAGACTGGGCTATTTAAGCAACTTAGCCTACTTGTGTCTTCTAAAATAAAAATGGGCTGGGTATTTAGGCTCTAATAATAATAATAATAATAAATAAAAATAGTTCAAAACCAGGCTCAGATGTGCTTGCCTCCTATAATCTAAGGATCCTGGGATGCTAAGGCAGGAACATTTAAGTTGAGTAGGTTCAAGGCCAGCCTGGGCAACTTAAGCAACTTAACAAGACCCTATTTTCGAAAAGAAAAGAAAGGGTAGTAGTAGAGATGTATTTCAGTGCTCAGTTATCCTACTCCCCACCCCCACTCCCCCCAAAAAAAGTTTAAAATTCAGAATGGAGTTTTGGTAAGAAATCTGAATCAGAGACATAGATTAGTTGTTACCAGCAACGCAAATGTTAAGGCAGAACCACTTAAAATGAAAGAATCATTTACTGCCTGCTGAAAATAAAGAAATACAAGTTAGAAAAAAGATTTTGAGAGCTTTGGTGGATTTATTGATTATTTTTCTTCTTACAGCCAAGTGCAAGATCTGTGAGTGGGCCTTTGAAAGTGAGCCACTATTTCTCCAGCACATGAAGGACACTCATAAGCCTGGAGAGATGCCTTATGTTTGTCAGGTATTGCTTTTTCTTCTAGGGAGGTTTGAGCCATCTTGCTTGCAAGCTAAGTACAAAGAATCCACTGATGACTATTCCTAAATACCTAAGTACTGCTGTCCACACTCTGTTTAGTGATTTTGAAGGAGTATAGAAGAAATAATAGTTTTTGTCTGTATAGAATTTTCCATGCAGGAGAAAAACAGGGCACATAACCACATGTCTGATTACCCAGGCAGGGAACATGTACATGTTCTAAGAGACTGTCTGTGTCAGGAACTCACCTTTAAAGGTAGACAGAGTTTTTTCCTTAGTTGCAGAGTAAGATTATTCTTAGACTTTCTTCTTTATTTTTATCTTAAATTACAATTAAATGTATCACATATACCACCTACATTACAGAGTTAGAAAGTAATTTCTGTTAGGAAAGCTTTTGTTTTTCATATATAAAATTATTTTTGCTACTTGTTTTTCAGGCCTCAGTTATTCATTCTAAGCCTTATCTCTGTCCCATGTACCTCAGGTGTGTCAGTACCGCTCCTCGCTCTACTCTGAAGTAGATGTCCATTTTCGGATGATCCACGAGGATACCCGGCATCTCCTCTGCCCTTACTGCCTGAAGGTCTTCAAAAATGGCAATGCGTTCCAACAGCATTACATGAGGCACCAGGTACCAGGAGTCAGCAATTCCTGTATTTTCATTTGTTTAATTTTACAGACTACGGGGCCAGGGCTAAGCCAGGCCACTGCATATTAGACTAGAGATTTAGTGACAAAACAGTATAAGCCATGAAGAATGTTGTCTTAGAGGGCATTATAGGATATAGAAAAGTCTGTATTTACTCAGGGAGTCGTGTGAGGCTTCCAGAAAGAACCCATACTATACCGAAGACCTGCAGGATCAATAAGAAAGCCCAGCCGAGCAGTTTAGCAACTTAGTGAGACTTTCATTCAAAATTAGAAGTTGGCTGGGGATATGCCTCAGTGCAGAGGCTCTGGGTCGGATCCCCAGTGTCATAACACAAATGTGGTAGGAGCAAGGCAAGAGGTAAAGCTCACTGTCTGGAAGGAGGAGGGTATTGAGTGGGGTTGCCCAGTGAGGCTTTGTGACCATGATTTTGACCTATATTTTGATTATGGTGTCGTCTTATGATCCCTTTCATATTGGCTGCATGGGATGCAGTCCTTATGTATGAGGCATATATATGTGGGCTTTACATATAATTTGCTACATACTTTTTTTAGAGTGATTTTACATGTGCATGTGTGTTCTCATAATTCTTTGCGTTTCAGTATGCATGAGCTTGTAATGAGCTCAGGTCTTCCCTATGGGAAATGTTTGTGGTCCCAGTGGGTGGAAACAGATGAGTTGTTTCTTACATTTCCTGACTGTCTTAAGTTCTCCTCTTCTCCCAGGGAGGGCCTTTTTGCTGAGCTGTCTGCCTACCTGCCTCACGGAAGCCATGAAAAGTCATTGGGATGTGCATTTTAGGGGTTGTGGGCCCTGGAGTCATATGAAGCGTTACATGGATTTACTTTTTTTTTTTTTACTTTGGTACTGGAGATTGAGCCCAGGACCTTCACTCTGAGATATATCCCCAGTCCATCTATTAGTTTTGATTTTGACACAGGGTCTCACCAAGTTGCCAAATTGCCCAGGTTGGACTTGAATTTGCAGTCCTCTTGCGTCTGCCTCCCAGATCGCTAGGATTACAGGGCCCGGCAGTATTTTCTTTCAGTTAAAAGTTTTACACTAAGTTCCCTAAACAGAATGGTTTAGACATTAGGACCAGAATTCAGGAAGACCAGTTTAAAGACTTTCTCAGTTGGTTAGTAAGAGATGATAGTGGATATTATCTGTAAAGAAAAACGAAAAACAGGGTAGAGTTGTAAGGTGTTGAGAAGATACATGATCATTATGATTCAGAGCTGGAGTAGGTAAAAGTAGCAAGGATGTAGATAAGAATGTTGCCTAAGATTTTGTCTTAGGCAGTTGGATGAAAGACGAACTTTTTGCTGAGATAGGCTGGATAAAATAAATTTAGGAGGAAGATTATAATTTGGATATTCTGAGTTAGGTACCTGTGAACATCGAATATAGCTGCTGGGTAATAAGTCTGAATATTTGAAAAATCTGAGTTGTGGAGAAGCTACTGAAAAGGTATTTAGATAACATTATTCTATAAATCCAAGAAATTTTAAGCTTTGTAAATGTCATGTGTCCTCTGGGTTTGTTGGGAATAAGGGCAAGGTTTAGGATACTTCAAATGTCCATCGCTAAAGCCAGTGACATATTAGCAAAGATAGCAAAGAACATCATAGAGCCTTTTTTTTTTTTTTCTTTTTTTGGAAACAAGATCTTGCTCTGTATTCCAGGCTGGTCCTAAACTCACTATTCTCCTGCCTCAGCCTCCCAAGTGCTGGGATTGCAGGTGTGTGTGACCATACTGACTTATGTGGTGCTGGGGAATGGAACTCAAGGTCTTGTACTTGTAGGCAAATGCTCTAACCACTATGCCATTCCTCCAGCTCCAAGTTCTATTTTTTAAGGACTGTAATGCTAGGTCAACTGAATTTTCAAAGGAGTCTCCTAAGGGGATATGTCTGATATATCTGATATATAATGTAATGTGAGGAAAAAACAGCGAATATAGACAAGTATTATTACTGTATTTTAAAAAATACAATAAGTATTACCACAGTAAAGTGGTAATCTGCTATGAATGTGATTGTTACATGGTTATGGACACAGACACTCTGTGAAAGATACTCAGGAAATTGGCAAGGAGCTGTTACTATGAAAGGGGATTGCAGGTCAGAGTTAAAGACCAACAACATTAGAAGTACAGAATAGCATTTTGGTTTTTGTATATGAGATACATTTTTAACAATAAAATGGGGGGAAATGCTTTAAAGATATTTTATTTAGTGACTTTTAAAAAATCAGAAGAATGCCTGTGAGTACGTAGCCCTGTCTACAATGTGAAGAGAAAGTCAGGACAAGAAAAGTGCTCACAGCAATGGTTCACTTTGTTCCAAGCCAGCAAGGGGTGGTGTGAGGACCTGCCCATCTTGGCCTTGACAGCATTTCTCTTTGGGAGCTTGAGAGGTGATGCTTCTCAGAGTTCTTTTTGTGTTACATAGTTCTTATTCTCTGAAATTATAAACAGAAATGTGGGAAGAGTGCTGTTTGACATTGATTTACCTTCTCAGAGAAGAAAATGTACTGAAAAGTCTGAAGGGCTTCTTGTCTCTCTCCCCTCAGAAGAGAAACGTGTATCACTGCAACAAATGCCGCCTGCAGTTTCTGTTTGCCAAGGACAAAATTGAACACAAACTTCAGCACCATAAAACATTTCGCAAGCCCAAGCAACTGGAAGGCTTGAAACCAGGCACCAAGGTAAAAAGTTTGCCAGTTTCTTCTCCAAACCCAGAGAAGGGAAGCTTAGGGATTTTTTAGTGTTCTGAAATTCACTGTGGCTGTGGGTAGTATCTAATTGTTCCTTCCCTTGACTCTCAGGTGACAATCCGGGCTTCCCGAGGGCAGCCACGAACTGTTCCTATATCCTCCAGTGACACACCTCCCAGCGCCTTGCCCGAGGCAGCACCACTGACCTCCTCAGCGGACCCTCTGCCTGTCTTCCTTTATCCCCCTGTCCAACGCAACATCCAGAAGAGAGCCGTTAGGAAAATGTCAGTACCTTCTTCTAAATGCTAGATGGGTGGGGCTGGACGGGCAGGACCATTCCTGACAGCAAGTGAAACTGGGTAGCCCTTTAAGCAGGGCTGTCCAGTTGTATAAACTTTCTACACCTTAGAGATACCGCAGACAGAGATAACCTTTTTTTTTTCTTTTAATTTTGACAGGAGTGTAATGGGCCGGCAGACATGCCTGGAGTGCAGCTTTGAGATCCCAGATTTCCCTAATCATTTCCCTACTTATGTACACTGCTCTCTGTGTCGCTATAGCACCTGCTGCTCTCGCGCTTACGCCAACCACATGATCAAGTAAGTCGTGATTAGATCAGTGTGTCTACTTGGGAGTTCAGATTATCAGAACTCATTCTATCTCCTGCCTGTAATTTTTTTTTCCTCCTTCAGCTCTTAGAACTGTTTGTCCATCTCTTCTAGGAGAGTACAAAGCCAAACCCCTGTTGATTTGGCTTTGGTGGTCTATATTCCAGTTCCCTAGGAGTTCGCTACGCACAGTGACTCTCAACCCCTCCTTGACATGTTGAATCAAGATACAGATTGTATTACATCTTCAGGAGATTTCATATACATACTAAAGTTTGAGAAACATAGAAGGCACTGTGTATGGTGTTGTATGACTGTTACTCTAGCTGTCCAGGAGGCTGAGGCAGAAGGGTCACAATTTCAAGGCTAGCCTGAGAATCTTATCCAGATCCTTTCTCAGAACTTAAAAAAGAAGAAATATAGCGATTAGGACACTGGCTCAGTTTAAGATTACGGTGAATTGGAGAGACATCTTTTTGTTGAACAGTAACATTGGTGAGTGATCATTAGATTGGTGAGCAGACCCCAGTTAACTCATTCCATTTCTTTGTCGTTCTCAGCAATCATGTTCCACGGAAGAGCCCCAAGTATTTGGCTTTATTTAAAAATTCTGTAAGGTAATAAAAACTTACTATTACTCTTACTATTTTTTCAAGTTTTTACATTCAATTCTTTTTTTATTTTATGGGGGTAGTTAAATGAATTTGAAAGAAAGGACACTCCTTATTAAGCCTCCAAATTGAACTTTCCCTAGTGTGAGTGTTCTGTTTGTGTTTAATACTCTTGACTCTCTCTCAGTGGAATCAAGCTGGCCTGCACGTCATGTACCTTCGTTACCTCTGTGGGTGATGCCATGGCCAAGCACTTGGTATTCAACCCTTCTCACAGATCCAGCAGCATTCTGCCACGGGGTAAGTCAGCAAGAAGGAATCTCTAGTCCCCAAAGCAGAAAACCCACACCACGCTACACATCAGGGGCATCCTCCCTGTTTAGGTGAATCACACCACACTGGAAGCCTTCTGACCTGAAGTTTAGATAAGACTGGGGAGGTTAGCTTGTGAGGAGCGTGTCTGTGTGTGATAGGCTGGAATCCAAGGACACTGTCTCTGGAGATCTTTTTCACTGAGCTAACATGTTCTGTTCTTTTTTCCTCAGGACTCACTTGGATATCTCATTCAAGGTAAGACTTTTCCTGATTTTTGTTTTGCAGTATGTTTGCTCTTATTACAGTTTTACTATCAATTTTCCTTATTTAGCTGATATGTCTTCTCTTCCTCTGCTCTTCCTCCTTCAGACACAGCCAGACCCGTGACAGAGGGCATGACCGGAATCTGAAGAATATGTGTCCCCCTTCCTCCTTTTCTTCCAACAAAGCTGCCACTACAAAACCTGTGGGTGTCACCCCAGCTGAGCCTGAAGAGCTACCCATCTCCATGGCCCAGGCACTTCCATCACCATCCTCAACTGCAACCCCACCACGAACCCCAACTCACCCTCAGTCATTAGCCCTCCCACCCTTGGCTGCAGAGGGGGCTGAGTGTCTAAATGTTGATGAGCAGGATGAAGGGAGCCCACCCACCCAGGAACCTGAGCCAGCATTGGGTGGTGGGGGCAGCAATGGGGTTGGCAAGAAGGAACAGCTGTCCGTGAAGAAACTTCGAGTAGTACTGTTTGCCCTCTGCTGCAATACGGAGCAGGCTGCGGAACACTTCCGAAACCCCCAGCGACGCATCCGGCGTTGGCTTCGTCGCTTCCAGGCTTCCCAGGGAGAGAATCTGGAGGGCAAATACCTAAGCTTTGAGGCAGAAGAGAAACTGGCTGAATGGGTATTGACCCAACGAGAACAACAGCTGCCTGTAAATGAGGAAACCTTGTTCCAGAAGGCCACCAAAATAGGACGTTCTTTGGAGGGGGGGTTTAAGATCTCCTATGAGTGGGCTGTGCGTTTCATGCTGCGGCACCACCTGACACCCCACGCCCGGAGAGCTGTGGCCCACACCTTGCCAAAGGACGTGGCAGAGAATGCAGGACTCTTCATTGAATTTGTACAGCGGCAGATTCACAACCAGGACTTACCCTTGTCTATGATTGTGGCCATTGACGAGGTCTCCTTGTTTCTGGATACAGAGGTACTAAGCAGTGATGACCGAAAGGAGAATGCCTTGCAGACAGTGGGCACAGGGGAACCTTGGTGTGATGTAGTGCTGGCCATTCTGGCAGATGGCACTGTTCTACCCACCCTGGTTTTCTACCGCGGACAAATGCATCAGCCTGCTAATGTGCCAGACTCCATATTACTAGAGGCCAAGGAGAGTGGCTACAGTGATGATGAGATCATGGAGCTGTGGTCATCCCGGGTGTGGCAGAAGCACACAGCTTGCCAGAGCAGCAAAGGCATGCTTGTGATGGACTGTCACCGCACTCATTTGTCAGAGGAGGTGCTGGCCACACTTAGTGCCTCTAGCACTTTGCCTGCAGTGGTCCCAGCGGGCTGTAGCTCCAAAATCCAGCCACTGGACGTGTGCATCAAACGAACTGTCAAGAACTTCTTGCACAAAAAGTGGAAGGAGCAGGCCCGGGAAATGGCAGACACTGCGTGCGATTCTGATGTCCTGCTTCAGCTGGTGTTGGTCTGGCTGGGTGAGGTCCTGAGTGTCATTGGGGACTGCCCGGAGCTCGTTCAGCGGTCCTTCCTTGTGGCTAGTGTTCTGCCAGGCCCCGATGGCAATGTTAACTCACCCACACGCAACGCTGACATGCAGGAGGAGCTTATTGCCTCGCTGGAGGAGCAGCTGAAGCTGAGTGGTGACCAGTCGGAGGAGCCCTCAGCTTCAACACCTGGGCCTAGGGCATCTCCCGCGGAGGCCGTGGAGCCTGAGAGCCTCCACCAGCTCTTTGAGGGGGAAAGCGAGACCGAGTCTTTCTATGGCTTTGAAGAAGCTGACCTAGACCTTATGGAAATTTGAGTGTTGGAGTCAGGAGAGCGTGTGGAGCTGGGGTGGGAACGTGAGGGAGGGTAGAGGGGCTTGGGACAGGGGGTATACTAGGTGGGGTACTTGATTTATATTTTTAATTTTATGCCACCACTCCCCCTGACATTGACTTAACATTTCCCTGTGAATTTGTGGATTAGGAAAACCAGTAGTGATCACGTCTGAGCCGAGGAGCTGGCCCATTGGTCATTTACTTCTGCTAAAAACAGGTTTTTGTGACTTTTTTTAAAATTTAAATCACTGTGTTTGGTATTTTTCTGATAAAAAAAATCAAAAAAGAAAAAAATCCTTGTGGGCGAATGTTAAATGGTTTTGTTTCCCCCCTCTTACCTCAACTGTATCATAGGACTGAGTTCTGTTTTACCGTGTGGCCAATGTCTGGGCATGATGCTATCTAATAACCATTGTCAATGTGAGAACATTTCTGAAGATGAGAAAGACAAAATATGTAGCTCACAAACTGGTTTATATATATATATATGGATAAAAGAACCTTTTTCATTGTGGTCTTAACACTTTTATATAAAAATGAAAATGGAAAAAACCCCACTGAACTCTCTCTTCCTTCTCCTCTTTCCTTCCCTCTCCAGAGATGTTGGTTTCTACAGCAGCTCTATATTTAAAATTGTGGCTTTAAAAATGCATGAAATCATCTTTAATCATCCAGAATCGTAAATAGATTTGTCTTTTCCCCACTACCCTCTCTCCAACATAACAAAAAACTATTTTTGCACTTGAGATCCTTGACTCCTTTCCATACTCTCACACCGTCCGTCACTCTGGACAAAAGATCACACACGTGTCATTAGCAAGCAAGAGGTACTGTGGTGATCAGAGGTCAGGGTGGAAGCCATTCCCAGGTCGAGTCTTCATCCTGCAAGCCCCGTGGGGCGGTCACTGCTTTGCTGAACTTCACCCTGTTAAGTGGACATACAGCATGCTTGTTCAAAAGATCGCAGGTCCTGCAGCCAGGAGCTAACTGTGCATATGTTAAGTGTTGAACTTTAAAGACCACTTGAAATCCTGCTATGGCTTTCCTCTATTTCTCCTTATGCTTAAAGAATCTGACACATGGAAGAAACGTGGGGGTGTGTGTAAAAAAGACATCAATCTTTATTTTTCACTGCCAACTTCAAGGAAAGAATTTTTTCTACAATTTGCATGAGTTTTTTTTTAACCATGTTCTTAAGGTTACCAAAATATACTGTACAATACAGAGAAAAGGAGCAAAAAAACAACTCCACCTTTCCCACAGCTGTACCACTCTTCTGTAGCAGTGGTTCCCTCCCGTGAGCCAGCAAGGCAGCAGCCTGCACAAGCTTGTAAAATGGTTCATCTTTAAAATGTACACAAATGGAGCATTTAATAAAATGAGGGAAATGGATTTTTAAATTGGTTTTTATTTTCTAGGTGACCCTGTTTAATACAGAGCTTTCAGAGATTGGGAGACACTCAAGACGTGATGGGCCTGGTGGAACAGGTGTGATGTTTGTTACTACCCATTATCTCCCTGCCTACACCTGCCCCATTTTTTTAACCCCAGCACACTATAATATAGTGAACTGGAGCCATCCCTCCCAGAACAGCGCGGCCAGCCTGCGAACCCACGGCATCCAAAAACCGAACCTAAGGATCCACATGGGCTTCTCTTTCCCAACTTTTTGCTTAATGCCATTTAATTGACAGCCTGGACTTCCAAGTGAACCCTCTGCCTTTGATAAAGTTCAAGGACTCGGTCACTTCCGCCATAGAGTCTGCAAGCAGCCAGCCTTAGCAGAGCTGGGTTGCCCTTCTCTGCACAGACTCGCCGGATGGGTTTTTTTAGGATCCTAATACCAACAGTGATCAGCTGGGTTTTGGCCAGGAAGATGTCTTTGTGGACTCTGCCTGCATGGCTTAGTAGAAGGAAGGTTTTTTTTATATATATAATTCAGTTTAATCAATAAACGTATTTATTGACTATCTCCTGTGTTGAGACTGAGTATATGGAAGTTCCCCACTGAAAGCTCAAGGTTTTCTTATAGTTTGTTGCTGCCTTATACTGTCTCAAGAGGCTTGAAGACAGTACGTATCACAGTCTAGTATGTTCTAAATTCAAGGTTTAAAACTACTCCCAGGGCTGAATATGGCTAATAACCATATTAACACACAGCTACATTTAGAACTTTTTACAATACTCATAAGAAATTTTCTGACAGTGCTAGAAATTTCAGTAATTTAAACATTAAATGAAATGCTCATATGTTCAGCATTCTGGTACAGGATAGCTGGAGGCCGCTACCACTGGGCTGAGGATAACCTAAAGCAGCTCTATTGATGTTGCATTGGAAATAAGTGTTTTAATGGAAACTGTATTTGCAGCCATTAGTAACCCAAAAACCTATATTTTAGAATCTAGTGCAGTAGGGAAGTTTTTTGAAGAAAAACTCAAAAGCCAGTTATCCCACAAAAACTAAATCTGCCTCATACGTGAAACAATTTAGGACAGTCCTGGGTCTTCAGTAGTGCCTTGCAGTGTTCCATATTTCATTTTTAAAAAGCCTAGGGATTCTTCAACCAGGAAGGAAGATGGCAGTTTAGCTCCTGATATGACCCATTCTGACAGAATGAGACCACTTGGCAGGCATTTTGAAGGACTGATTTATTTTACAAAAGTCGACCTTGGAACCAGCCACACTGGAAGTTAAAAGCCTGGGTACAACTTCAGTTCCAGCTAACGCATCTGTTTCATTCAAAGCCACTAAAAAGGAAAAGAGCATTAAAAATTGCAAAGTATACAGGGATCAGTTCCTAAAAGCAGCTCTACCCTTTAAAACCCTCTCTACTGAGAATTTTTCCTGTTTAGCCCTTCACAAATCCGCCTTAGTGCAAGGCCCTCCCAACTGTTTTTTCCTACTTTAATTTCAATCACCTGATCATGTGAGCAATATCCCAGTTGGTCTCTGCAGACAGTGGTCCCTCTATTTCAACACCTTTTTCGGTGACAGTGGCAATCTGAAACTGAAAGAAAACAAAAAGCTTTCATTGAAAATGCCCACCCTCAAGTGAAGCCGTCCCTGAAGCTTGGTCCAAAGCCAGTCTTTTCCTAGTGTGGGAATGGAGGCGCTCTTTCTTTTCTGCCTGTATTCCCAGCCCTTTTTTTTTTTTTTTTTTTGATTTTGAAACACTCTCACCAAGGTACACAGGCTGAGCTTGAACTTCCAGTCCTCCTGCCTCAGCCTCCTAGAGTGTTAGGATTACACAGGCCTGGAGCACCAAGCCCACTTCTTCCATCATACCGACCAACTTCAAGTACCCACAGCCCACCCGTTGGGTTCCCAGGGACTTAACTCCTCGCGCGCGTGCTCACCCGGTTATATGAACGGGCATCTCGGTAGTACAGCACTCCCATGCAGCGTCCCACTAGCTCGCGGGCCTCCGTCTGGCTCAGCACTGGCTGCTTCTCCAGAACTTTTCGAAACAGGGGCTGGGGAAGAGTGGGGGAAAAGATTTACTTGAGGCTGAGTAATAGATTATTTGTCTCTAAACCACAAAGTACACAAGCAGCACAAATGGCTGAAAAGGTGACTTCTACCTAACGTCTCACTAGAATGAAATACTCTCCAAGACCTTGGAGGGGAGATTCTAGGCATCCACTCTGCCGTCTACTAACCTGGAGGCACACCACCTAGACACTGCTAACAATGTAGTGCTAACCGCATCCTGATACAAGAAAAACAGCTTCCCAGGTGTAGGAATCCCGGCCTGTCCCTCATCGGGATCCAGGGGCAAAGCCAGCAGAGACCCCCTAGGCCCCCACTTTGCGTTCTCTTTCCCCATCTCTAGACCCACTTCTTACCTGAGCCAAGTATGCACCATAACCAGTGGCCAGTGAAGGGGCTTCAAAGGCGACACCGAGCATGTCCACATAGCCGAGGAAGCTAACAGGACACAAAGGGTCAAGAACTGAATCTTTTAATTTCTTAACTGAAGACTAAAGCCAAGGGGTCTGATTAAGGGGGACTTCACTGGAGGAAAAGACACAAGACACGGGTGCTGGACTGGGTGGTCAAGGAAGGCAGGTGTTTTTATCTAACCTCTCTCCGTCAGCATAGCCTCCAATGACCATGGTGTTCCACAGGGGGTTCATCTTCGAGCGGCGGCTGTACATGGCCCGGGTCAGCCACGAATGAACAGCTCTGGGGCTGTAGCTGTGGCCATCGCCCAGCAGCTCCTCATCAATCCTTGGAAGGAATGGGTCGTGGGAAGCGAGTGAGAAAGATGGTACCAGGGTCTCCACCCACCCCCAAGAGAAGTGACCACAACCACAGCCCAAGCCCCGAAAACTGTTCGATACTGCGAATGTATTTTAGACCCTCAACAAATGTCCCAGACCTCCGCTCGCAGCCTCAGGCCCTCCCAATCCCATCCAACGGGATGAACACAGGCTTTCCCCGTCCCACCCTGGGACCATCCCCTACTCTCCCGGCGGGCGACTTACACCATCTGGCCGAGAACTTGCTTCAGGTACTGGAAATCCGCGTAGTCCCCAGAGGCGCCCAGCATGGTGCTGTCGTTGACCCGCATAATGCGAGAGATGTTCCGGAACCGAGCCAGGGAGCCGTAGGAGCCCAGCATATCCGCCGCAATTACCACGCCGCCCTCGAACTTGACGCCCAGGACCGAGGTCCCGGTCACCATGGGGTTCCTGAGGAGTGACAAAGCCCTGGCGACCGGGGCGCCGGGAACGCGCCCGCAGGGCCGCCTTCCCAGGACTCCGCATGCCGCCGGGCCGTGCCCGCGGCACCAGGCCCCAAACCCCTCGGCCCCTCAGCCCGCGGCGCGAGAACTTACTGGGTCCGCGCGATCGGACTCCCGAAGAGGGCGGGGGCCGGGCCCACGAGGGAGGAGGGCGTGGACGGGACACGGTAAAACTGCCCCGGGACGGGGCCCCCGGCCCAGTGCCCCGACCGCGACTCGAAAAGCGCTTCCATCTTAGTCACGGTAGCGGCGGCAGCAGCAGGGAGGGCGTTTGCCCGAACGGAAGCGGAAGTGATCTCTCGGTGTCACACTGTCCTCTTCCCTCAAGCCACGTCCAGCAGCCATGTTGATGAGGTCAGGTCCGAAAGTACCATTATCTGGGTCGCGACTGAACGGACTGGCGGAATTCCCCGCGTCGCGTCACGTCGCGTCGCTGTAGAGTTTGAACTAGATCTTAGTATTCTGACCCTCGATTCAAATAAGGGGTGGAGAATGGGGAGGACGGACTTCAAGACACCGACCCTAAGCGAGCACCAGCAATCCTGTGTCCCTCCTGCATCCTTATGTTAAAAATCCACATGAAAATACCACTGAGCTCGAGATCTCTTCCTACTCGATGCAACCCCCTATAAAGAAAGCGTTATTCGCCATTGCATAGCAAAGACACCGAGCCTGAGCTCTGGTGATCTGCCTCATTACAATAGCCAGTAATGGGGTAGAACTGAATCTTCAAGCTCAGGACAAACTTAATTATTTAAGGAGCCCACAGTTGTGCATGCCTGCAGTGTATGATGTGTCAGCTCGATTGCTCTCTCCCTGTCGGACACTAGAAGGCTCTGAAAGCTTCCTTATTGTCAAATGCCCGTGTCCACTTCTTAAGCAGCAGAAAAATTCCCACTGAGACGGAAGGAGCAAAACGAAATTCCAAGTAACTGTGTGCCCGGGGCAGGAAGCAGTGTTGTGTGTACTTGCTTTTTTTATTTTTTATTTTTTCTAGATATGAGCAAAGGGCCTTTTGCTTTGAGCTACATCCTCGGCCCCTTTTTTATTGTTTGAGACAGGCCTTACAATTCACTGAATTGCGGTCTGTAGCAATGGCACAGCGTGCCTAGCAAGGGCAAGGCCCTGGATTCGATTCCCCAGTACCACATCAAGCTGGGTGTGGTAGAGCATGCCTGTTATCTCAGCACTCAGGAGGCTGAGACTGGAAGATTACCAAATCCAAGGCCAGCCTGGGCTCCATAGTGATTTTGGGACCAGCCTGGGCTATAGAGTGAAGCCCTGTCTCAAAAAGAAAGAAAGAAAGAAAGAAACTGAGTTGCACAGGCAAGGCCTGGCCTGTCATCCCAGCACGCTGAGAGGCTGAGGCAAACGGCCTGGGCAATCCAGCAACTTGGTGAGATCCTGTCTCAAAAATGGGCTGGGAGTGTAACTTAGTGTGAAGGCCCTGGGTTCAATCACCAGGAACATACACACACACATACACACACTCACACAGAGACACCTCAGTTTGTTTGTCCCTTTTTAATTGCCAGGCCTGGTGGCACACACATGTCATCCCAGCACTCTGGGAGGCTGAGACTGGAGGATCACAAGTTTGAGCCCAGATTGGGCAGTTTAGCATCTTAGCTAGACTGTGTCTCAAAAAACAAAAAAGGGCTATGGATGTAGTTCAGTGTCAATCTTGTTTTTCCTTTTGAAGAACCAACTCTGATTTATTGATCTTTTGTATTTTTGTTTCAATTTTATTAATCTCTGCTCTGATTCTTATAATTTCTGTAGTTCTACTACCTTTGGATTTGTCTTGTTCTTGTTTCTCTAGGACTTTGAGCTGCATCATTAGATTATTTATTTAAGATGGCTCTGTTTTTTTCATATGTACATTCATAGTTATAAATTTTCTTCTTAGTACTGCTTTCATTGTGTCCTGTAGATCAGATGGGATGTACTTTCGTTGTCATTTGACTTTAGGAAGTTTTTTCTTTTGTGACCCATTCCTTGTTTAATTATTACTTAATCTCCATGTATTTTAATAGTTTCTATAATTACTTTTGCTATTGATTTCTATTTTTATTCCACTATGATCTGAAAATATGCAGGTAGTGATTTCAATTCTTTTGCATTAAACATGTCTTGTGATCAAAGATATGGTCTATTTTGGAAAAAGTCTCATATGCTGCTGAGAAAAAGGTGTATTCTGTTCACATGGTATAGAATAGTCCATAGATATTAGTTAAGTCCATTTGTTGCATGGTATTTTAGCTCTGATGTTTGTGGTTAATTTTTTTGTCTGGTTGACCTATTTGTGAGAATTGGATATTGGAGTCCCCTGGTATGATTGTATTGGGGCCTATTCAGCCCTTCATGTGCCGTAGTTTCTGCTGTATGTAACTGGGTACACCTACATTGGGTGTGTACATGTTTAAAATTGTGAGTGCTTCCTAAACTCCTTTCACCTCTATATAGAGTCCATCTTTGTCTTCTAATAGTTTTGATTCAAAATCTGTTGTGTCTGAGAATAGCACAACTACTCCGGCTCCTAATTGTTTCCAGGCTCCACTGGCATGTAGTATTAGTTTCTAGCTGTCTTAGTTACTTTTTTATTGCTGTGATTCAATACCCGACATCCATAAACTTAAGGGAGGAAAGGTTTATTTTAACTCATAGTTTCAGAAGGTCAAAGTCCACTCGGGGGTGACTGGCAGCAATGAAAGTACATGGCAGAGGCAGAGGTGGAGGCAGCTTCTCATGACATCACAAACAGAAAGGCAAGTTGAGACCAGTCCTAGTCCTTCAAGGCAGGCAGGAAGCAGCGTATATACCCTTCCAGGTCTCATCCCTGTGATTAGCCTCTCCTGCATCCAGGTGTGGGAGGTATGGTAAATCCCTACTATTTTTATGCCTGTAATCCACCCCTCCAACCTAGGCCCCAATCTCCCCACAGCATGTTTCCATAGACAATCTGTATCATTCAAATGCATGAGACCTTTGGGGGACATTCCAGATCCAAGCCACAATATCACCCTTTTGCCTTCAGTCTGTGTGCTTCTTTGTGAGTGAAGTGTGTCTTTTGCAGACAACAAATGGTTGGGTTTTGTTATTTTGATACACTCTGCCAGCCTGTGTCTTTTGATTGGGGAGTTAAAACCATTAACATTGAGAGTAACTTTTTTACAGTTTTTTTTTTTAATCCGGTCATTGTCTAGTTTTTCTGGTGTTGGTTCTTTGTTTTTTCTTTTTTTTTATGCTTTTCCTTTGGTTCCAGTTTCCTTTCTTCTGAGTTCTTTGGTGCTGCTTTTCTTTCTGTCTCTCTTCAAGATTCTTTCTGGTATTTTCTGCAATGCTGGGCTAATAGTCAAAATTTTCTTTATTAAAAGTTAAAAATATTTACTTCTTCAATTTTGAGGGGTAATTTTGCCAGATACAACAACATGGGTCGGTACTGACTTTCTTTTAAAGAGTGAAAGATTTCATTCCAGGCCCTCCTGGTCTTTAGGGTTTGTATTGAGAAATCTGCAGTAATTCAATTGGGCTTGCCTTGGTAGAATAATGTCTGGTTTTCTCTTACTGCTTTTAAATTTTTTGTGTGTTGAATTTCTGAGGTTTTGATTATGATGTGTTGTGGTGAAGCTCTTTTCTGGTCCAGGTTATTTGGTGTTCTATAGGCTTCTTGTACCTGAATATTAATTTCTTTTTCTAGACTCAGAAAATTTTCTGTCATATTTTCAGTGAATGAGGTCCGTATACCTTTTGTGCGCTCTTCTTCCTCGCCCAAAATTCTGAGGCTGGTTCTCTTTGAGTCATTCAGCAGCTGTACTATCCAGCTGTCTTGTTCACTTCTTGCTTTATTGTTAGGCTTAATTACAACATTTAATTTATCAACCTTGTCTTCAGAGTCTGAAATTCCATGCTCACAATGTCAGAGCCAGGTTCCCCAGCTTCCAAATGAATTTTTCATATCCTGAATTGCAGCCAGACTTCTCTTAAGACTTTCCCACATCTGAACTGAAATGTCCCTTCATGTCTTGCCTAATGTACCTCAGCCAGTCTTTTCTTTGTGACTTCTGTAAACTTTGTATTCATTAGGACCATTGTTTTTTGTAAATTCCTATTTATGCTCACTAATCAATTACTTGCATTTGTTTAAATATGTCTTGTTTGAACTGATTACCTGTTTGGCCCTCTTGTTTTTTGACTTCCTCACCTATGAGTTCCACCATTTCAGGGCCCATGACATTATCTTCTGGAGAATTAGGTGTTTCTGTATGAATCCTGTTGCCTTGTCTTCTCATGATTCTTTTGCTGAGGGACCTCACTTTAATGGCCTAACAGAGGGGTTTCTCCAAACATATATGAGGGTGTGCGGGGCGGTGTGTGGAGAGCCTAAAGCCCCCTGAGTTCTGTGGGGGAGGTAGGCAATGAGGGGGATCCGAGTCCAGTGGCCTTCAAGGTGTCTTACTCACCCTCCGTCCCCTTGGCAAAGCTCTCCCATCTGTCCCGGCTTCCCTCCCCTCTGGGCAGTGCTCTTCAAGCTCTTCGTCCTGTTCTTGCTCTGACCTAACCGTTCAGAAGGCCACTGGCCCTTCTCCGTCCTCTGCAACTGTCTCTAATTCCAGTTTCCTCCTAGGAAGTGGTTGAGAGTTTCCCGCCTGAATTCCTGGTGTGAGGCCTTTTTGTGGCTTCGTCTACCCAAAACACTTTGGATTCGGACTCTTTTCAAAATGGCTCCTGCCCTGCCCCACTTTTTCATATGGCTGCCACGAACTGTTTCTCCCGAACTGATCTGCTGAACGGCAGGGAGGCTTTTTTTTAAGGGGAAGTTTACTGTGCTATCCACAAGCCCACTTCTGGAGGCCGGGTGTGCCCGCTGCTGCGAATGCCCGTGGCGTGACCTCAGTCTGCAGCTGCCGCTGCTCACTTGCTGGCAGCCCTCTCCAGGTCTCTCGCGGTGGCTTCCCGTGAGGACATGTTTTTCATCCCCTGACATTCCTTTGGGGTTGCCCGTGTTCCCGCCTTTCTGTTCCTGGAGCTCTCCTCCATTTCCAAGCTGGATTGAACAGGTTGTTTTTGTAACTGTATCTCAATTTTTGGATGAGCCAGTGAGGAACCATTACATAAAGCTCCCACTTGGCCACCATCTTGTCCAAAAGTCCCTTTTGTCTTTATATCTTTTAGTCCTTGCTCGCTCCCATTTTGGCTTTGGTCTTCAGGACTGCTGTCACCTATGCGTTTCAGCTTTTCATCTTCTTCCTGTCTTTTGAATACTTTTTAATCTCAGCATTTCTTTTTAATTGAACCTTTTTTTAAAAAAACCTTACATTTCTTGAAAGGCAGCATCTGTTGTATTTATTCAGTCTAGCTGTTCCTTCTCGGTTAGGCTTCATTTCTGAAGAGATTTTTTTTTTCTCCAGTTCATAACTCTCCCCTGAGTTCAGTTGCTTTATGGCCAAGTCTTTCTGGTCCTGACTTAGGTTGCTCCTTTGTTCCTGTATCATTTTCTCAATCACTCTCAGCTCATTTGAAATAGTGGACTGCAATTTGTACTACAGCCATACAGGCATATCTCTCTGGTGTGTTTTCAAAATGGCTAGTAGGTATGTTGCTGTGCTCCTAATTCTTTTTTGTTATAATAAAACATCCTCTTCTGTTGTTGGGAAAAAGATGTTTTCCTGAGTTTTTAGAAGGAGATACAATTCCATGTAGCTTTTTTTTTTTTTCCTGCTTCACAGCACTCCCTCTGCTGGTGTTGTGTAATATTTGAAAAAACAATCACTTGCTGAGATTTTACTTCTCCACCATTTTTGTTTTGTTTTGTTTTTGTTTTTTAGATAGAGTCTTGCTCTTTAGTCCAGGCTGGTCCTGAATTCACTATGTATCCCAGGCTGGCCTTGAACTCACAAAAATTCTGCCTCAGCCTCCTGAGTGCAGGGATTACAGGCGTGCACCACCACTCCCGGTTTATGTGGTGCTGGGGAATTAAACCCAGGTCCTTGGGTTTGCTAGGCAAGTGTTCTAACCACTGAGCTATGCCTCCAGTCCCTCCTCCGCTACTTTTGCCTAGATTGGCTTTTTATTTGTCCCTACTGTCCCTGTTCTGTTTTTTAATGCCACTTCTAGCAGGCTCTCCCCACTTCCAGGCTCTACCTGGAACAGAAGCCATGCTTGTCTGCTCAAGAGCTAGTGGGACCTCAGCTGCCCGGCCCCTCCACACTGTGCCCCGGCTGCCAGCCTTCATCAGGTGTTGAGTTGGGCAAGACCCTTCTCCATTCCAACTGCTGGTTTCACATGTAACCATTGCTTTCCAGTGAACACCTTCGGCCCTCTCAGGGTCTCTGTGGCCTGACGCCCTGCTGTTTCTCTCTGCTCTCTCATGTGAACACTGACCTACACACATCTTTTAGCTGTTATCATTTGTCCCCACCTTCTTGTATTTTGGGTGTCATGGAGTTACCTTTTCACCTAATTTCAGAATAGTTGTAAATGCTATTCATTGAATTTGTATTTTGTTGTGTAGTTATTCTGCCTTTTTTGGTTTCTTGTTGTTGTTTTGTTTTTTGGGTTTGGTGTGGTTTGATTTGGTTTGGTTTGGTTTTTGGCCACAGGGTCTTGCTTTGTAGTCCAGGCTGTTCCTTCACTCACTATGTTACTCAGGCTGGCCTCAAACTCAGGGCAATTCTTCTACCTCAGACTTCCAAGTGTAGTTGTTCTATCTTTGTGAGAGAATTAAGATATCTGTGTCATGCTGGAGGAATAATGCAGCAGTTAGAGCACTTGCCCCACCAGCACAAGGCCCTGAGTTCTGTTCCCCAGCACCACATAAACCAGATGTGATGACACGTGCCTATAATCCCAGTACTCAGGAAGCTTAGGCAAGAATAGACCAAGGTCTACCTGGGCTACATAGTGAATTCAGGACCAGTCTGGGCGGCACAGCCTCAAGATCCTGTCAAAAAAATCTGTACAATCACTATTATCCCAGAAACCTGCAATTTTCTTATAATGTACAAATATGGAAAAACATACAGTGGAAAACAAATCCCCACTGGTAAAAAATTTTTTGAGGCAGGACCTCTGTAGCTCAGGCTAGCCTTGAACTCCCTATGTATCTAAGGTGGGCCTCGAACACACAGCAATATTCCTGCCTCAGCTTCCCAAGTGCTGAGCTCATGGGCATGCACCACCCATCACACTTGGCTTATATGGTGCTAAGGAACCTAAACCAGGGCCCTGTGAAGCTCTAAATATTGAGCCATGCCTCCAGCCCCATGAATGTTATTGTACACAAATTATAAATCAGCAAAATTCATTTTAAATGTTAGAAACAAACCTTAGCAGCCTCACTATCCAAGGATAGCAGTTCTTAAAATATTGACATAGTTCCTTTTGAAATATTTACAATGATATTTTTCTTTATTAACACTGTTTTTTCTTTATTTTTGAGAAGTGTTTTTACTTCAAGTTATAATACAAATTAAGCAGTACAAGTGTGTTTTGCAAAAGGTAGTAATTACCTTCTCTTCTTCAGTCCCACTGGCCTCAAGTAAAAGCTAGTAATTTGATACATGGCTTCTCACTCCTCCTACACAGTGTTGGAATTTGGAAGGATTTTTCTTTTTACAAAGACAGACTTTCACACACATTTCTCAACAGTTTCTTCTTTTCAGTACTGTGGATTGAACCTAACACCTTCCAGCTGAGCTACATTCCTAGCTCCCCCTCTCCTTTTTATTGAGATAGGGTCTCACCAGGTCACTAGAGTGCTGGGATTATAGATTTGTGCCACCATACCCAGCAGCACTGGCATTTTTGATGCAATAATTTCCCTTTATATCAATTATTTTTAATAACTATATCATATTACATAGAATGAATGTAACTTATTCAACAATTTAACAGTTATGTCACTCTGCCAGATTAATTAGTCAAGAAAAAGAAATAAAGGACCTACAAATTAGAAAGGTGAAGTCAACTTGTTCCTGTTTCAACAAACCTAAAGGCTCCATCAAAAAACTATCAGAGGGACTGGAGGAAGAGCTCAGCGGTTAAATGCCTGCCTAGCAAGTTCAAGGCCTTGGGGTCAATTCCCCAGTGCCATATAAGCTGGGCATGGTGGTGCATGCCTGTAATCCGAGCATTCAGGAGGCTGAGGCAGGAGGATTGCCATGAGTTGGAGTCCAACCTGGACTACAGAGTGAGCTCAGGACCAGCCTGGACTGCAGAGTGAGACCCTATCTCAAAAAAAAGAAAAAACTATTAGAACTGATGAATGAATTAAGTAAAATGAAGGATATAAAATTAACACATTAACACACAAGTACAAGTAAAAATTCTATACACCGACAATGAACTGGAAAAGAAATCAAAAAAGCCAACCTATCTATAATAGCTCACAAATACAATACCTAGGAATAAACTTGAACCAAGCAGGGGAAAATTATGGTTTGGATCTGGAATCTTCCATAAAAGCCTCATGTATTTAGATGCTATGGATTTTCTATGGAACTATGTGCTGTTAGGAAATGGGGCCTGGTTTGTGTGTGTGTGGGGGGGGGTGGATTACAGGCATGTGGTGGATTATAGATTATAGGAGTGTGGACTAGACTATATATTAAGATATGTGGTGGATTATGGATTAGTCAAGTAGTGTGTGTGTGGGGGGGGGGGCGTTAAACATGGAAGGGGCAGAATGCTGAGGCTGGACTCAGAAGAGGTAAATCACCGGGACAGGACCTGGAAGGATGTATCCTGCTTCCTTCCTTCCTTCTGGAACTTGACTTGGCTTCCTGTTTGTGATGTTGAGGAGCTGCCTCCACCTCTGTCTCTGCCATGTGCTTCCACTGTTGCCAGCTGCCCGTGAATGATCTGAGACTTTCTGAAACTGTGAGATAAAATGAACTTTTCCTCCTCTAATTTGTGCATCTTGTGTATTGAATCACAGCAGCAAAAAAGTAACTAAGACAGAAAATGGTATCAGAGAAGTGGGGTCATCGCTGCAACTTTACCTGACCATGTGGTTTGGAAGACTTTGGAACTGATTTGCAGGAGGAGTTTGGGAAGATTTGAAGATTACCGCTGAAGAAACCCTGGAGTGCTGTGAGCTGAGCTTGATGGGAGATTCTGGTCAGAGCTCAGAAGACCAGAATGCTGATAGAAGTGTGGATTGGAAAGGCCAGGCTCAAGTTTCAGAGAGGAAGGAGAACTGTATTGGCAAGTTTAGAAACCATGTATGCTACGCTCTGGCAGAAAGTTTATTGGCATTTTTCCCTTGTCCAGAGACTTTACCTAAAATTGAGATTAACAGAGGTGAACTACTTAATCTGGTGGCGGAAATCTCAAGGCAGCTCCATCTTCAAGCTGTTACATGGCTGCTGTTTAGAGCTTTTATCCAATCCTATGGCAAGAGACAGGAGGAAAAAAGTGGCAGAGAAAACAGATATAAAAATTTTGTAGTGCCAGACTAAAATGGCCGGCAGTGGTGGGGCCAAAGAGCACAGGGAAGTTAAAGAGACTAACATTCACAAGAAGACAAGTGCTTGGAATCAGGACTATAAAAAAAGAGGCCTTGAGGGAGTCTCAGGAATCAGCAGGACCCCACCCTTTATCATTTAAAGGGTGGAAAGGTAAAGGACTCTGTTTTGAGAAGTGTACCTCAGGGTGTCCTGTAGTGCCAAAGAGAAAGCCATGAGAAGTTCAACAATGTAAGAACACAGAGGCTACCACAGAGATTGTCCTGGGGCCAGTCTGCTGCTCAAGGCAGCGGCAAACCTTGGCAACATCCACACAGTTCTGGCTTTACAGGCTTGCAGAGTAGAGTCATAGGTTCCTGAAGGCTTGACCCAGATTTCAGAGGAAGATCTTGGAGGCCAGGCAGTGTGCCCCTGGGAGGGCAGCATGTAAAGCTGTGAAGGATAGGCCTAAGGTGCAGTGGGGACCTGGAAGATTTGCAGAAGCCAGAAGTATGGATGGATCTTCCCTGAGGAAGTATGCAGGCAATGAACAGAGCCGGCCCAAAGGAGAGAAGATGGAGGATGCGTCCAGCGGCAATGCTGTGCGGGAAGGGCCCCCCAAGCCCTCTGTAGTTCACACCCTACCACAGTTTACCCTGCGTGCTGGACATAGGATTTAACCTTTGCCCTGCCGGGTTTAGAACTTGTGTTGGGAGGAAGATGTCACAAGAGACAGTCGTGGAGAGAAAACTCCCAGGCCTCCTGAGGGCCTGGGAAGTGGTGAGAACTGGTCATGAAGGGCACAGTGGCCCTGCCTGCTGAGGGAGCTAGGGGTGAAGGCACCATGTTTGAGTTCATTGGACTGCTGGAACCCCACTGTTGCTTACCTCCAGAGCAGAACTCAGTGGTCTTTTGGCTCCTCCCACTTCCCAGTCTGTAAACATGCTCAGAGATACGCCTCGGGTTGGCCGCTGGAATGCAGGTCTCAAGCAAGGAGCACGTTTCTGTGGACTCTGCTGCAGGAAGGGCAGAGCGAGGTCTTGGTAGCGCACATGCACGAAAGTAAGCAGGGCATCAGAGTAGGCTACAGTTGGCTACTACACTCTTATTCTTCATGACTGGAGGCGCTAATACTGCAGAATCTGAAAAGGGACAACTTACCCTAATGCCTCCACACAGAGAAATTATTTTGAGTTATCTCAATTTTTCTTGGGTCATATTGTGAGTGTGCCTTTTAAATTTTTGATTTGTTCCTTTTGCTTTTTAAAAATAAGCCCTATCTCAGCCCTGGATTCTTATCTCACTTTTATCTATCCCTTCTTCCTGGTCTTTTTTCTCTAAAACTAACCTTTTGTCCCAGTTCTCTTCCCCTCTCCCCATCATTTTTATTACGATTACAGTTAAGCATAAATGATATATAACTATCTATTTAGCTTCTAAGCACTAATAACTTTTTGCTATGGTTGCTTTAGTAGATAAAGTAAGTTAATATTTGGTTTGTTTACTTATCTATATTAATAGTTTAGACTGCATTTCTAATGTTCAGGGTGGAATAATTACTGCAGCTAATGGGTTATTATGATATGTGAATAGTTGGTTTGTCTTAAGTAGTGTCATTACTGCTGGTTCCTTTTCTGCTGTTCATGGTGGCATAGGGGTCATCTTCATTGTTTTTCACTTTATACTAAAGAACTGTTCACAAGAAGGACAACTTTTCTACCCTAACAGATCTACAACCATCAGCAATAGAACCATCAGAAAATAGGCAACAAGATAGTTACAAAATGCCTAACTCCCCAAAAGCTGATGGCTCAGTAACTTTCTTGTCTCTATGTCAGAATACCCAACATCCACAACTTAAGGGAGAAAAGAGTTATTTAGATTGCAGTCTCTGAAGGTCCCAAACAGTCGATTCATGGACAGCTAGCAATGGTGGAAGCACATGGCAAAGGCTGGGGAGATGCCCACAACACTACAGACAGAAGCCAAGAGAAGAAGAAAAGAGTTGTTGTCTGCAGACTCAGGCAAGGCCAGAGCTTTCCCAGAAAGCAGCTGGAACAATGTTTCTTCTTCCTTCCTTTACTTAATTCAAGCTACCAGCTGGGGCCCCCAGACCCAGTGTGGGTGCCACTTCCCCCCTTCCTGGCCCACAGGTCAATAGCACAAGCCTGAAAACTCTGCCCTGGGCAACCCCCAATCTCAACAAATTAGTACAATCCTTTCAGGTCAAGCCCCAAGCATCCACCCCTTCTGGCCAGGCCCCACTTTCCAACAGCGCATGGTTCCAAATACTTGAGGTTTTGGGGGGACACTCCAGATCCAAACTACAACACCTTATTTCATGGGCCCTGAATTAGAGAAAATTTTAGGAAAAGAACTCAAAAGACAAGAGGGCTAGATGTTCATTCAGCTTGGATAAGAAATATGTAAACAAATTCAAAAGATGCTTAATGAATAGGAATTTACTAAACATGTAATGAAAAAATGATATGCATTGATAAACATTTGCTGAGTTTGAAAAAGACACAAATATTGACTGAGAAACAAGGCAATGCAAGATGTGATGGAACATCTTGATACAGAAGTAGAACATCTGGGAAAAAGCGGGGCAGGATATGGAAAGCAGAATTGAAAGCACAGGAAGCTGTCTTGAGCATTGTGAGGACAGTGTATCAGACCTTGAAGACAAAGTGTAAGTAGCAGACCATGTGTTTAGTGATACCCTAAGAACAATAAGAAAAGGAAACTGGACACAACAGTTGCTGGATGACTCAAAGAGAATTGTGAAGTAAAAAAAAAAAAAAAGGAGTACAACAAAAGTGTTATAAAGAACTTATTCATCAAAATGGTAGCAAAAATTTCCAAATCTAGGAAATGAAATTGTTGTGGTTAGGATCTGGAGTGTCCCCCAAAAGTCTCATGTATTTTAATGTTATGGATTGTCTAGGGAACCATGTGCTGTTGGTGGATTGGGGTCTAGTCAGGAGGGATGGATTACAGTTAAGTTAGGATTAAAGGTGTGTGAGTTTGGATTAATGGTGTGTAGTGGCCACACCTTCCACACCTGGATCCAGGAGGGGCTGATCACTGGGCTGAGACCTGGAAGGATACATAAGCTGCTTCCTGCCTTCCTGGAGGACTGGGACTGGGACTTGGACTAGTCTCAATGAGTCTCAACTTGCCTTCCTGTTTGTGATGTCGTGAGAAGCTGCCTGCACCTCTGCCTCTGCCATGTACTTCCATTGCTGCCGGGCCGCCCCTGAATGGACTGTGACCTTCTGAAACTGTGAGCTAAAATAAACCTTTCCTCCCCTAAATTTGTGGATGTCGGGTATTGAATCACAGCAATGGAAAAGTAACTAAGACAGGGACTTAATGAAAATCGTCTAAGAAGGAAAGCTCCCTAAGAGGGAAGTTTATAGCTCTGAATGCACACTTTAAAAAAAAAGAGGCAATCCAAATAAATAATCTAAGGACTAAGCAAAACAAGAACAACCCAAACCCAAACACAGTAAAAGAAAGAAATTATAAAGATCAAAGTAGAAATTAATGAACTTGGAGACTAAAAAGAAAATATAAAAGGTCAACAAATCAAATAATTAGTTCCTCAAAAGAATAAAAATGTGCAATAAATCCCTGGAAAAACTCACCCTGAGAAGGAAAGAAAAAGCTCATTTCAATAAAAATAGTAAAATTATAATGGACATTGCTGAAATACTGAGAATTGTAAGAAACTATTTTGAAAACTTATATTCCAATAAATTAGAGAAGAAGTTGATAAATTCCTGGACATGTATTGAATGCCAAAATTGAACTAAGAATGTATAAACTGAATAGGCCAGTAACCAGTAATGAAATTGAGGCAATAATTGTACTACCAGTGAAGAAAACTCCTGGATCCAAAGGATTCACTGAACCAAAAAAATTTTTTGAGATAGGTTCTCACTTTGTAGGTCAGCAATCCTTCCACCTCAGCTTCCCAAGTGCTAGGGTTACAGGTGTGTGACCCATGCCCAGATTTTCACGGCATAATTTTACCAGAAATTCAGAAAAGATCTAATTCCAATTTGTCTCAAACTTTTTTATGAATTGGAAGAGAAGGAACACTGATGAACTCATTTCTGGAAGCTATTATTACCCTGATTTCAAAATAGAACAGACTTGGGGGGAAAAAAAAGGAAAACTATAGGCCATTTACCTTAATGAATACCAATGCAAAATCCCTAACAAGGTACTTGTGAATAGAATGCAACAAATCATAAAAAAAGATCAATGACCACATTGGCTTTGTCTCAGGGATGCAAGGATGGTTTAACTTGCACAAATCAATTATTATAGTATACCACAAAAAAAAGGAAACACTGAAAAAATCACATAATTTTCTCAATAGATACAGGAAAAGCCTTTGACAAAATCCATTCATAATGAATTAAAAAGCTGATGAAAATAAATGTGGAAGGATCTTAACACAAGCCGATAAAAGCATTTATGACAGGCCTACTGCCAAGATCGTACTAAGTGGGGGGGGGGGGGAAGCTAAAAACATTTCCCTTAAGGTCAGGAATAAGACTCACCATTTCTGTTCAATATAGTACTCAAAACCTAAAGATTCTTAAAATTAATGAAGAAATCGAATTGCATTTCTGCACACCAATCGTGAAATCACTGAGAAAGAGATTAGGAAAACAATCCGACTCTCAGTAGTTTAGAAAAAAAATTAAATACCTAGAAATCAACCTGCCTTAGTCACATTTTTGTTGCTGGGATAAACTATCCAACTGGCTTATTTTAGCTCACAGTTCAGGGGTCTCAGTGTGTTTCATGGTCCGCTGGCGATGGCAGAAGGTTGTGGAGGAAAACAGCTGCTCACAAGAGGAAAGAAGCAGGAGCCGCCTGGAGCAGCTGAGGTAAGAGTTTGTGTTCTTCCAGACACACACCTGTAATTCACCACACACTGGTGATTCACCCTCCTGACAAGGCCCCACCTCCTGACAGCCGTGAAATCCCCAGCATCCAACTGGTGAGGCTCCTGGGGACATGGCGGGTCCAAATCACACAACATAGCCCGGGAAGGGAAATACCTCTATCGTGAACTCAATGGCATTCTGGGAAAAATGAAGACTGAAGAGGGTATTAGAAAGTGGGAAGACAATCCCTGCTCCTAGACAGGCAGAACCAATACTTTCAAAAGGTTCATACTACCAAAATTGATACACAGATTCAGTGCAATTCCAACCAAAAGACCAACAGCATTTTTCACAAAATGAGGAAAAATCAGCCCAAGGTTTATGTAGAATTGCAAGAAACTCAGAACAGCCAGGGCCTTCCTGAGCAACAGGACGCGTCACTGTCCCAGACCTCAAGTTATACTATGAAGTGACAGTGACACAAATCATATGGCATTGGCACAAAAACAGTTCCTGGAACAGAACTGAGGATGCAGAATAGCCCTTAGCCATCTGATCGTTGATAAAGGAACCAAAGGCACACTGGAGAAAATACGTCCTTTTTAACAAATGGTTCAGGGAAAAAATGGTTATTCACATGCAGAACGAAACTAGACCCATGTCTTTGTACAAAAATCAAATCAAAATGGATCAAAGACGTACACATTCAAATGGAAACACTGAGCCTGCTGGAAGAAAGAAAACAGGCAACACACTTAATACTTGGGTCTAAGCAGTGACTTTCTCAAAAGAACACCCAATATGCAAAAGATAATACTGAGAATCAGCAAATGGGATTATATGAAATTAAAAAGCTTCTACACAGCAAAGCAAACAACAGACTGAAGAGAGGACAGATTAAAAAGGGAAAAAAGGTTGCTAGCTACTCGTCAGACAAAGGATTATTATCTAGAATATGCAAAGCACTGAAAAAATTAGACACCCTCAAAATAAAGACCCAACCAAAAAAGGGCAATGAAAATGAATGGGCAGTTCTCAGAAGAAGAAATACAAATGGCAAATAAATACAGGAAAAAATGTTCAACATCTTTAACAATTGGAGAAATGAAAATCAAAACAACACTGAGACTTTGCCTTACTCCAGTAAGAATGGCTGTTGTTAAGGATTCAAGAACAACAAACGCTAGCAAAGCTGTGAGGAAAGGAACCCTCTCCCAGCGCTGGCAGGAGTACAAACTAGCACAACCACTGTTGACCTCAGTGTGGCGTTCCTCAAAAAACTGAAAACAGAAATTTCACTTGACATCCTTATATCTCATTTAGGTAACTTTCAAAAAGATTTAAGGACATCACGCAACAGTGACCCACGCGTACCTGTGCTCACAGCAGCACAACTCATAATTGCCCATCTTGGGAGCAGCAGATCTTTCCTTCAAGGGATGAATGGACAAAGAGGACCTGATACATACGGGCCCAGTGGAGTGCTATTCTGCCACAAAGAAGGGTTAACTTGAGTCATTTGTAGGCAAATGGAGGCAACCTGAGACATTTTGTTTAGTGAAATGAATCAGAAACACAAGGTTAAATATCACATTGTTGCCCTAGTATGAGAAACTCAAGATATAAATAAGTAGAACAACAAAACAAAAGAGAGAGCGACCTGCCAGGAAGCAGCACCCCAGGCCCGGGACCTCCCTCTCTGCCTTGGCCTCAGCCTGAAGCCCTCCTGGGCCAACGGAAGCATCCACAGCCCACGGGGTCAGCGGATAGCAAAGCAAGGACAGGAGGGCCCCACAGGACCGTAGCTGAACGCTACTTAGGAAACTGGGAGAGCCGGCCCCAGAAACCTTTACATCTAAACAGTACAGGAGAATAACTAACTTTGTGCCTTGGTTTGCATTCTGTCCTTTTTGCATTTTGTTTGTTTGTTTAGGTTCTTACTTTTCCTGAAATTGAACAAGTGTCCTGAACTTTCTGGTGTACTTTTACTTTGTTCCTCTGTTTCTTTCTTCTTTTCTTCCTCTTTTTAAGCCCCTTTTCCTCTCCCTCTATCCACCTCCTTCTGTCTCTTTATTTGGTAGTTTCCGAATCTCTCCCTCTCTTGATTAACTCTCTAAACCAGTATCATAAATCCTTCTACAGATCTGGAAGCAGCAGTGTCTCCACTTTTCTCCCGGTTCTCCCTGACTCGTTGGAGTCTTGCTTAGAGTGCTCTTCTCCGCCTGCTGCCTCTGCCTGGGGAAGGAGCTCTGACAGGCCACTCACTACCACAGGGTTACTTCCCTGCTTTCTGCTTTCTACCTAAAGCTAACTTCACTCATAGTCTGCTTCCCCCCTACTCCAATTCCCCTATAAGTAGAATCAATGATTTACAACTATATAGATAGATGAGTTGAGACTTAGTATCTACATACTATTTAGTTAATAATAGATTAGCAACATAGTTTTGTATATATATTAGTATCAAAAATATAGTGGCACCATTAACAAATTCTTTTGATAGACTAGCAAGCAATGTGTGTGGAAATACTAATGGTAGTTTAAATCATAATTAGAAGGCGAAGTGGGTAGTGGGTGTGTATATCAATATTTGATTAGCATAAGTATATATTGCTAGTAGGAGAGAAATATAAATGTAGGTACAAATATATGTCACATTGCAGTGAGTGGACGTAATAGGAACAGGCAACTTCTAATGGTTCAGGTTAGCCTAGACAAGTCACATAGAGCTCTTTTATTTTAATGTCTGGTTTATATTACTGATATTAACAGTATTATTTTAATAAGTTACTATTAGGTTTAGTTTGATCCGTAGTGAAGATATATCCCACCAATTAATGTTGTGGATAGAATGGTGATGGTGTGAAATTAGCTGCTAGGATCTGCCAGTGAGATGTTAATATTCGATAGTATTGTAAATAGCAGCCTTTATTCCAAGTGTGGATGTTGACACTGATAATGATCTTCATATTCAAGATATGCTAACAGATGTTTCGTCAATGGCCCATATATAGTTCTGTATTCTGTTCCTCCTTCACCAAAGAGTAGAGGAGATTAAGGTCTCAACAAAATCTGGACATTGAGAATATTTTCAAAATTAATAGCTGAATAAATTGAAAATAGTTATAAATTCTAAAACCTGAACAAACTCAACATAATACCTAAAGCAGAAATAATCTAATGAAACAATCTCTGGAACAGACAGAGCCCAACAGCAATACCTGAGCTTCAACTCACTGCAACAGAATCATGGAGGAACGAGGTAATGAGTCACTGACAGAAAGGCCTGACACTCCAGAAAGTGAGACCACAGAGCCCGAAACAGCAGGAACCAGGGACAACAAAGGAAGGGCCTGGAAGTTCACAAGGGCATAAAAGAGATGCACAGGGAACTCTCCGCAGACATTAACAAGAAGTTAGAAGAACACAAGGAAGAAACAAATTAACAGGCAATGAAGGCAGTTCAAGAAACTAAGGAACAATTTGGCAGAGAGACAGAAACAATGAAAGTTGAGCTCCAAGATATGGAAAAACTCACAGAAAAGAAAGTAACCAGCTTATCTTGAAGATAAAGTGGATATTCTGGATCTCGTATGGTCAGCGAAGACTGTAAAACAAAACAAAAAGAAGAAAGAAAGTGGTTACAACAGCTGATGGATGATTCAAAGAGAAACAACCTCAAAATTATAGGTGTGCAGGAGCTGAGGACAGAAGGAAAGGCTTAAGGGACATGGTCAATGAAATTATGGAAGAAAATTTCCCAAATCTAAGGAAAGAAATGCACACTGAACTTCTGCAGACAAATAAACTCCAAACAACTGTGACCAGAAGAGAGCATCCCATGACACATCATAATTAAAATCCCAGAGACTCACCACAAAGAGAGAATATTGAAAGCTGTAAAAGAAAACCACATTGACTTACAAAGACAAGCCCATCAGGATAACTGCATATTTCTCAACACAAACTCGAAAGGCCAGAAGATCATGGATCAATATCATTCAAGTGCTAATAGAGCACAAATGCCAACCCAGACTGCTATATCCAGAAAAATTATCTCTCAAAATACAGGGAGAAGTTAAAATTTTTCACGATAAAAACTAAAGAAGTTCACATCCACTAGACAAGCATTGCAGAAAATACTTAACAGAACCTTAGATAGAGAAAGGGAGACCAACAGTGTCAAAGACCCCAGGAGAAAAAGAAACCACAGTGAAAAATGAATAGCCGAGAGAGAGTGGGTCAAGCATATAACACTGACGCATTTTTGTAAAGATGGAAGGACATAGCAAATGTACCTCAGTACTAACTCTGAATGTGAATGGCCTTCACTCGCCTCCCAAAAGACACAGTCTGATTGACTGGATCAAAAACAAAACCCCACAATTTTCTGCTTACAAGAGACACACTTTACCCATAAGGAAACATATAGATTGAAAATAAAAGGATGGGATTTAATCTTTCATGCAACAGGACCCAAGAAACAAACAGAAGTAGCTACACTATTCTCAGACACATCAGACTTCAAAACAAAACACATCAAGAGAGACAAAGATGGATACTACATACTGGTTAAGGGAATAATACAACAGAAAGAAATCACAATCATTAATATATATGCTCCTAACTCTGGAGCACCCAATTATGTAAAACAAAAATTATTAGACTTGAAAGGCTATGTAAGTCCTGATGCAATTATAGTAGGGATTTTAATACTCCATTATCATAGATACACAGGTCAACTAGACAGAAAATCCATAAAGAAATATCTCAGTTAAATGACACTATGGGGAACGTGGGCTTAACAGATGTCTGTAGAGTATTTTACCCAACATCAACAAAATACACTTTTCTCAGCAGCACATGGAACATTTTCTAAAATAGACCAAATTATAGGCCCTAAGACATACTTAAATAAGTACAAAGAAATTGAAATAATTCCTTGCTTACTCGCAGATGGTAGTGGAATAAAACTGGAAAATCATTAACAAAAGAAACTGCAGAATGTATAAAAATACATAGAGACTAAATACTGACCAAACAGTGGGTCACACAATAAATTAGGGAAGAAATCAAAAACTTCTGAGAGTTAAATGATGAAGGAAACACATCATACCAGAACCTATGGAATACAATGAAAGCAGTCCTGAGAGGGAAATTTATAGCCATAAATGCCCACATCAAAAGAACAGAGCAGTCTCAAACAAGCAATTTAATGATGCATCTCAAGGACATAGAGAAATAAGAACAATCTAAATGAAAAAGTAATGGAAGAAAAGGGATTATAAAGATCAGAGCAGAAATCAATGAAATTGAAACTAAAAAAAAATACAAAAAATATCAATGAATCAAAGAGCTGGTTCTTCAAAAGAATAAATAAGATTGGCAAACCTCTAGCTAAACTAACCAAAAGGAAGGAAAAAGCACATATCAATGCAATTAGAAATGAAAAGGGTAAAATTTCAATAGACACTGCAGAAATTCAGAGAATTATAAGGAACTATTTTGAGCACGTACACTCCAACAAATTGGAGAACTGGGAAGAAATAGGAAAATACCAAAATTGAACTGAGAAGACATGAAAACCTTAAACAGTCCCCTACAATACATGGAAACTGAGGCATTGATAAAGTCTCTACTCACAAAGAAAAATCCAGGACCAGATGGATTCACGATAGAATTTTTTCAGTACTTCAGAAAAAACCTAACTCCAAGGTTTTTCAAACTGTTCCATGAAGGAGAAAGAGAAGGTATACTATCAAACTCATTTTGGGAGGGCTATCAATACCCTAGTACCAAAACCAGATGAAGACTTACTCAGGAACGAAAGCTGTAGACCAGTCTCCTTAAGGAGTATAGATGCAAAAATCCTCAGTAAGATTCCGGCAAATAGAATCCAGCAAGTAATCAGAAAGATCGTATACCCAGATCAAGTGGGCTTCATTCCTGGGAGGCAAAGCTGGTTCAACATACATAAATCAATCGATGTAATACACCATATTAACAAAAGCAAAAACAAAAGCCACATGATCATCTCAATTGATTCAGAAAGGGTCTTTGACAAAATCCAACACCCATTCATGATAAAAACCCACAGCAAAATAGAACGGCCTTACTTCAAACTGATGGAAGCCATATATGCCAAAACTATGGCAAATATCATAGTAAATGGGGAGAAATTGAAGCATTCCCCCTTAAATCAGAAAGACAACAAGGATGTCCACTCTCACAACTCTTATTCAACGTAGTCCTCGAAACCTTTGCCAGAGCAATCAGGCAAGAAAGTGAAATAAAGGGAATACAGATCAGAAAGGAAGAAGTCAAACTATCCTTATTTGCAGATGACATGATTACCTACTAGAAGACCTGAAGAGCACCACCGTGGAACTCTCAGAAATAATAAACTCATCCCAGCTACAGGATACAAAATCAATACTAAAAAAACCAATAGCATTCCTCTACACTAACGATGAACTCACTGAGAAAGAGCTCAGAGAAATAATTCCATTCCCAATAACCATCAAAAAATTAAATACCAGGAGTAAATCTAACCAAGAAAGGACCTCTACAAAGAAAACTGTATTACATTGAAGAAAGAAATTGAAGAAGGCATTCATATGGAACCAAAGGAGACCTAGAATAGCCAAAGCAATTCTGTGTAAAAGTAAAAGGCAGGTGGCACTACAATTCCAGACATCAAGTTATATTACAAAGCAACAGTTATAAAAATTCTATGGTACAGGCACAAAAAGAGACAGATCGACCAGTGGAACAGAACTGAGGATGCAGAGACAAACTCAAGTCCCCTCACCTACCTGATCGTCGACAAAGTAGCCAAAAGCACACCCTGGAAAAAGGACAGCCTCCTCAACAAATGGTCCTGGGAAAATTGGACATCCACATGCAGAAGAATGAATCTAGACACACACTTGTCACTGTGCACCAAAATCAAGTCAAAGTGGATCGAAAACATACATGTTAAAACTGAAATGCTCCCCAGAACCACCTAAGCTGGGTATTGTGGCGCATGCCTGTCGTCCCAGCACTCAGGAGGCTGAGGCAGGAGGATTGCCCTGAGTCCAAGACCAGCCTGGGCTCCATAGTGAGTTCAGGACCATTCTGGGCTACAGAGTGGGACCCTGTCTCAAAAAAAGAAAAAGAAAAAAAAATAAGACTTAAACACTAGCTCTTATGGCAGACAAAGTCAGCAAAAACCTAAAAGATATAGGTGTAGGCAAAGACTTTCTTAATAAGACACCCAAGGCAAAGGAAATAGCCCCATAATCAACAAGTGGAATTATTTCAAATTAAAAAGTTTCTGCATAGCAAAGTATCAACAGCATAATGAGGGAACAGACAAAGTAGGAAAAAAAATTACTACCTATAACTCAGATAGGAGCCTAATTAGAATAACAAGGAACTGAAGAAAAAAAAAACAGACCCTTCAAAATCAAAGACCCAATTTAAAAAATGGGCAACAGAAATGAACAGGCGGTTCTCAGACAAAGAAGACCAAATGGCCAGCAAATGCATGAAAAGATGTTCAGCATCCCCCAGCCATAAGAGAAATGCAAATCACAACATGACTAAGACACCTTCTAGCCCCAGAGAGATAGGCCCACAGCAAGAACCCGAACAGCCACCCGCGCTGGCGTGGCTCGGGGGGAAAGCAGCCCTCCTGCCCTGCTGGGGGGAGTGGAAACGGGTACAGCCACTGCGCAGGGCAGCATGGAAATCCCTCAAAAGGCTGAAAATAAATATCCCCTTCCATCCATCCACACTTCTGGGTGTTGGAGCCCTCAGGGCCCGAGAGCCTCAGCATTGCTGACCTCACTTGAACAGTGTGAAATTCCAGGTGTTGCTTGTTTACTCAATTTAAGTCACATGTTGTTTTGACCGTTTGAAGTTTGGATCAGGTGTGGAAACACGTGACTGTTAACTAGTGGGACAGCAAGGACGGTATAAAAGCAAGACTGTAGATAATAAAGCGTCTTTTGCAGCGTCCCTTGCAAGAGTCCAGTTTTCTTCAATCCGCACTCCCCCTCTCGCGTTCTCGTTGACTGACTGAGCGGGCTCGGTCATCTGGGAATTTTCCCAAAAGAGTTGAAAACATCATACTACAGAGACACACGTCACCCACGTTCACAGCAGCACCGCCAACAACAGCCGACCGTGCAGGACCCCAAAGTGCCCGTCCGCAGGCAACACGTGCGTAAGCTGCGGTGCGTGTGCACGGCCAGGCCCCTGAGACCATCATGCTCAGCAAAGGGAGTCAGATGCAGGCTGAATACCGCACGGTGTCTCGAATAGGAGAAACCCAGGTCACAGTCACCGCGTCTAACTAAATGGGGGTGGGGAGGGCGGGACGTCACAGGGGGAGGGGACTGTGACTTTTACAGGATATGTATGTGGGCAGAATACTCAAGTTCAAAGTAAACATTATGTATCACGTAAATGGGGAAAAATAATAAAAGAGAGACGGAGGATGTGGAAAGGGATGGGGAGATGGGGAAGGACTCAGGGGGGTGGGGGGGACAGGGACACAGAAATCACTAAGATGTGTACATTCACCCATACTCAAAATTTATTATCATTATTTTTAAATTCGGGGTCTTGCTCTGTAGCCCAGGCTGGCCTTGAACTCAGGGCAATCATCCTGTCTCAGCCTCCAATCCCCAAAACTTAATGTCATTATCATGCTTTGCAAATACATCCTAATAGAAATAATTCTGGGAAAAATAGATAAGACAAAGTTTAGTAAGTGAGACAGCGTGGTACTGGCATGAAGAGTGGGCACACAGGCAGGGCGTGGTGGTGCCTGCGTGTGATCCCGGCGCTCAGAAGATTATAAGGAGTTTCCTCGGAAAAGGACGCTGCAGTCAGTCCCCGCCCTGGGCCAACAAGCCGAGCCGCCCGCCGGGGAGGACCGAGCGGCCCATTCCAGGACGATGTAGCCCTGAGCCAAGGGCCAGCACCAGCATGGGCCGGGGCAGCAGGCGGCGGGTCCGGGTGTGCACGAGATGTCACCCAGCCCCTCGGACAGGGACATCTCCCCTCCCGCAGCAACGTGGATGAGCGGGAGAGCCTCTGTTACGTGACCCACGCCAGCCACAGAGGACGGGCCACGAGGTCTGGTTCACGACGGCAGCTGGAAAGTTAATCTTAGGAAGCAGGAAATAGAGCGGCGGGCCCAGGTGTGGGGTGCCCAGGTGTGCGGTGCCCAGGATGCTGGTAAACTCACCGTTGATTTCCAGGGAGAAGCAGCAGGGCCTGGCAGATTCTACCGCAGCGCGCTGTGCGTGCCCTGACGGATGGGAGAGACTGTTGGACCCCGAGCGCCGGAGGGTCGCTGTCCCGCACGGGGCCCCGCGGGGCGCAGCAGCACGCAGTCCCCCACAAGTATGATCCGCAGGACACCGTGTGGCCGTAGACACAGGAAGGCTGTTTCATTTCCTTACAGTATCATCGGTTTAAAAAATTCCTTCTCTTTTGTTATGCGGTGGTTCTTTTCTTCTACGGACTAGATTTCCAAAAACAGGACCTGTGGGCCAACTGTGGGCCAAAGGCCGCACGCCGCGTCTCCGCTCAGCAAAGGTGCCGTGCTGAAAACACCCTTTCTAAACCCTCCGTACGTCAATTTCCAGAACTTTTTTTAATCATTCCAAACAGAAAATTTTACTCATAAAATAATTTCCTCATTCCCTCTTCCCCTAAACCCCCAGTAACCACAACCCTACTCTCCTGTCTATGAATTTAAATACTTTAGATACTTCATATAAGTGAAATATATTAATATTTGTCCTTTTATTTCAATTAACATAATGTTGCTAAGGTTCATCAGTGTTGTATCAGAATTTCAATTTTATTTAAGGCTATACAATATTCTATCGCATGGTATATTTCATTCATTTTGTTGACGCATTCATCTCTCGGTGGTCACCTGGGTTGTCCCAACCTGTAGCCCGCTGGAAATAAGCAGCTTTTATGTTATGGTAGACGCTGCAGGTGACTTTCACAGCCCTGCGGGAGGCAGAGGCATGGGGATTGCAAGTTTGAGTCCTGCCCTAGCAACCTAGTGAGATCTTGTCTTAATAGAAGACATTTTTCAAAGGCTGAAGCTGTAGCTGGGGGTGAAGGCCCTGAGTCCCACCCCCAGTACCTGCGGCGGGGAGGTGGGGCTGGGGGCCCAGGGAGCGAAGGAGAAAGTGCCTGCCAGGGTCAGAGGAGGCCTCATCGGGAACCAGCCTGCCGGGCCCTTGACCGGGGGCTTCCAGCCTTCAAAATGAATTTTTTTGAGGAAACCAGAATAAAGACGCCCAAGCAGAATAATGAGAGTGTAACCTTTATTTATTTATTTATTTATTTTGCTTTTTTTTGAGACAGGGTCTCGCCCTGTAGGCCAGGCTGGTCCTGAACTCACTATGGAGCCCAGGCTGGCCGTGGACTCGTGGCGATCCTCCTGCCTCAGCCTCCCGCGGGCCGGGATCAGCCAAGCAGCCGGGCCAGCTCCTCTTCGGTGACTTGCTTCCTCCGAGCTTGATTTACGAGTCATGGTCGGAAAATACAGTGAGCGCTGCAACTTTAAAAACGTATGAGAGCAAGTGGCTCGCGGCCCTGCCTGCCTCTGGCCACGATGGGCCTGCTGCCCACAGCAGCCTCACGGTCCCCACATGTCCCCGCGTGTCCCCGAGCCGCCCCAGCGTCGGGGACGGGGAGCAAGTGGGTGAGGACTCACCGTGGAGCTGGGGCGCTTTATTTCTGACAGAAATCGATGCGGGTTGATAGAAACCATGACGAATGTTCCAATGGCCCGGTCAGGGCCGCAGAGGACCCACGGCCGCGCCCGCGCGCGCCCTGCTCACAGGTTTGACTGTGGCAGGGGGCGGCGGACACCGCGCGACCTTTCTTCTAGGTCAGCGCAGCTACCCGGTGCTGCATTGAACTAAATATCACTCTCTTTTCTCTATTTTTTGTGAAACAAAACACCCTCAGCGTCCTTGTAATCAGTTGTAACCCGGGTGAGCGACGGCTGCGCAGTTGCTTCTAATGGGTTTTCACGTTAAGTAAGGCAGTAGCTCCCAAATGCTTCTTTTTTAGCTTTCTGGGTAATTTTATTCTTCCATGTAAGTTTTAAAACAATGGCTTACATTCTGTCAAGTACATTGAGATTCTATTCTATTTTATTTTATTTTATTTATTTTTGCAACAGGGTCTCGCTCTGTGGTTCAGGCTGGTCCTGAATTCACTTTAGAACCCAGGCTGGCCTTGGACTCAGGACAATCCTCCTGTCTCAGCCTCCCGAGTGCTGGGATTACAGACGTGCGCCACCACGCCCAGCTAATGTGGTGCTGGGGAATCGAACTCGGGTACTTAGCACTTGGCTTAGCGCTTGCTCAAGCACTTTAACCGCTGAGCCATTCCTCCAGCCCCCATTGAGAGTCTTAATGAGAATAAACGTTAATTTGGAAAAGATTGGTTTTATGGGGCAAGACAATAGCTCAGCAGTTAAGGCACGTGCCTACCAACCTCAAGGCCTTGAGTTCAATTCCCCAGCACCACATAAGCTGGGCATGGTGACACAAGCCCATAATCCCAGCACTCAGGAGACTGAGGCAGGAGGATTGCCGTGAGTCCAAGTCCAGCCTGGGCTCCATAGTGAGTTCAGGACCAGCCTGGGATACAGAGCGAGACCCTGTCTCAAAAAAAAAAAAAAAGATTGGCTTCATTTGTGTGTGTGGCGCTGGGGTTGAGCCCACTGGCGCCCTACGCAGACCCACATTCCTGGGCCATTTTTAGCTTTTATATTGAGAGAGCATCTTGCTGAATTCCGCCCCCCCGGCCTCAAACTTGTGATCCTCCTGCTTCCGCCTTCCAAATAGCTGATACTACAGGCATGTGACACCGCGCCCAGCAAGGGTGACGTATGTTATAACATTTCCTCATTTAGGAAAACAGTTTATCTTTATGTAATCTTTTTTTTTTTTTATTACTGGGCATTAAGTCCCAATCCTGATGCAGGCTGGGCAAGCGCTGTACATTGAGCTACGCCTCCAGCCCGGACAGTCACTTCTTCCTCTTCGTTTTGCTGTTGTTTCTTTGAGGCAGGGTCTCACACTGTGGTTCAGGCTGGTCCTGAACTCTGTGTAGCCCAGGCCGTCTCGCCACAAACCGCCTGCTTCAGTCTCTCCTCTCTTCAGCCGGGACCGCAGGTGGGGCTACCACACCCAGCCTACAGGTGCCACCGGGGAACTGAACCTGGAGACTTGCACTTTCCAGTTAGGCACTTTAACCATCGAGCTATGCCCTGGGCCCAAGTGACGTTTTAGTTAATCTTTTAAATCACTGGTTGGGGGGACACACAGCTGATCAGCCCCCTGCTACCTTACTGCAGACGACCCCTCTGAGGTGTGGGTCAGGATGACAGTGGCCACCCAGCTTCCTTCTCAGAGATGGGAAGGCCATTTTTGCTGTGATCATGGACTCTTCTCGTGAGCCTATAACAGGGCCCATGTCTGCCACACGTGCAGCAGTGTCCATTGCCACCTTGACCTCGGGGTCAGCTTCTGCTCAGCTCTGTGCCTGTGGGCTTGTCACTTGGAAAACTGCAGGACACAGAGCCCAAAGCTGAGTTTCGCCAGGTGTGGTGATGCACGCCTGTAATCCCTGCACTTGGGAGGCTGAGGCAAGTGGATGTTTCTGAGTCCAAAGCCAGCCTGGGCTACACAGTGAGTTCAGGACCAGACTGGGCTACTGAGCAAGACCCTGTCTCAAAAAATAAAAATAATAAAATAAAAAACACAGAGCTATTCCTTTGGCCATATGCATGAGAATCTACATCAAGGGAACAGGTGATGTTCAAAAAGGAATGGCACACAAGTGTCACCATGGCAGAACCGAACGAGTCTACAGTGTAACCCAGCACGCTGTTGGCCATTCTTGTAGACAAGCAAGCTCAGGGCAAGATATTGGCCAAGAGAATTAATGTACATATTGAGCACAGTAAGCACTCTAAGAGCCGAGACAGCTTCCTGAAATGGGTGAAGGAAATGATCAGAAAAAGAAGCCACAGAGAAAAGGGACCCGGGTTCAGCTGAAGCCCCAACCTGCCCCACCCTGAGAAGCGCACCTTGTGGGAACCCCCAGGAAGGGGCCTGAGCTGCGGGAGCCAATTCCTTAGGAATTCGCAGCATGCGCTGGGGATACCCTTGTGGGTATATGTCCTTGTGGCTCGCCACCTCACTGGCAGCTAAGGTGCTCTAGGCCCTGGGCCAAGTACACAGGCCTGAATTAAGTGAAAAAAAGCCACTGAATTACAAAAGATGTTTTTAATTGAGTAAGAATGTGGTGCCCTGGCCCCAGCGGTTTTTATTGTGCTCAGTTGGACATGTCATGTGTTTACTGTTCGGGGTCAGTATTTTCCTTGCTGAAAGAGGTGAGGCGACGATTCCCTAGGATCAGAAAGTTTCCTTTGAAGCTTCCAAGTGAAAAGGAATTGTTTAAAACCAGGCGTGGTGGCACACACCTGTAATCTCAGCATTTGGGAGGCTGAAACCAGAGGATTGCAGTGAGTCCAAAGCCAGCCTGGGCTCCATAGGGAGTTCAGGACCAGCCTGGACCACAGCGGGAGACCCTGTGTCCAAAAAAAAAAAAAAAATTTTTGCTAAATGGCTAAATTGCCTAGGCTGGGCTTGAACTGTGATCCTCCTGCTTCAGCCTCCCAGACGCTGGGATTGCAGGTGTGCACCACCACACCTGGCTCGCAAAACCTTAATAGTAGCAATGATCTCTTTGAAATACACATGATATGCCATTTATTGGAGTCTTTTATACTCACACTCACAGAGTCACATTGGAGCTCTGACGAGCAAGCACAGGTTCACAACGGTGTCCTTCCCTGACCACACCTGCCCTCTCTGCACCCAGGAGGCTGAGGCAGGAGGATCATAAATTCAAGCCCAGCCTGGCAATTTAGTGACTTAGCAAAAGACTGTCTCAAGAAAAAAGATTTTTTTCTATATTATGTTTTGTTTTTCTTTGCTTGTTTTTAAGATAGGGTCTCGCTCTATAGTACAGGCTGGTTCTGAACTCACTATGTGGTCCAGGCTGGCCTCAAACTCATAGTAATCCTCCTGCCTCAGCCTTCAGAGTGCTGGGATTACAGGTATGTACCACCAAGCCCGGTTTATGTAAGTGCTGGGGGAATGGAACCTAGGGCCTTGCGTTTGCTAGGAAAGTACTACAGATGCCATGCCATTCCTCCAGCCCAAGTCTGTTTCTTATGGGTAAGAATTGTTTAGAATTGTCTCCCCTTGGGTCTCCTCTGACATAACAGAGTCATGGGCTGTTCCCAAATAGTTGCTGGCAAGGGAAGCGGCACTGTCCTGGGTAGCTAAGACTAGTGCTGGACACTAGGAATATGATTTGAACTACATAGTTCACTAATTTTTTCTGAAACAGGGTCTCGCTCTGTACCCCAGACTGGTCCTAAACTCACTATGAAGCCCAGGCTGGCCTTGGACTCACAGCAATCCTCCTGTCTCAGCCTCCCAAGTGCTGGGATTACAGGCATGTGCCACCACGCCCAGCTTATGTGGTGCTGGGGAATCAAACTCAGGTAGGTACTTAGCACTTGCTAAGCAAGCACTTTAACCACTGAGCCATTCATTCCTCCAGCCTCAGGTAACTAATTTATTAGTAGTCATTGTAAAATACTTGTAAAAAAGTAAAACTAATGTTAAGAGCACAGTTTAACTCTACTTCCAAAATTCAATCAGTTCAACATGTCATCAAAATTAAAAATGGAAGCCAGCCACGCTGGCGCAGGCCTACTGAAAAACCCAGGCTAAACAAACTCCATGCCAGGCTGCAGACCCTCCAGAAAAGCAAGTAGGCCTGAGTTTCAGTTTCCCAGAATTAAAAAACAAAAAAACAAAAAAAACTTGCTCAAGGCTTAAACCACCCTTGGGCCACTTTCAGACCAGCCCAAATCTGCGCCTGAGTTAAGGTTCAGGGGCCACATACCTAACATTCCTGCAGCCTGGGCAGTGGTCCAGAGGCTACATATCTAGCATTCTTGTGACGTAAGTTAAGGTCTAGGGACTACAGATAGTTACCTTGTACAAACTGACCAATCGCTCACCGCTTGCCCAAACCCAGCATGGGCCCTTCAGGCTCACCTCACAATTGATCATTTTCAAAAAGACTCTTATAGGTCATGATTGGGTCCCACCAGATGCTATGGACACTCCACAAATTCTGAATGGTCAATGTTGTTGCAATGGGTGCTGTGTAATTGTGATTGGTTTTTATGCAATGATGCTAACCTCCCCTTCCCGTACTCCATAAAAACCCTGGTCAGCTATTGTTCTGGGCTCTCAGCTCAGATCCACTGGGCTGGTGAGGTCAGAGATCCCGAGCTTAAGCCCCAGTAAAGGCTCCTTGCTCTTGCTTACGTGCCTCGGTCTCCTGGTGTTCTCTCTGGGGTCTTTGGGATCTGGGCATAACACCTGTGACCCCAGGGGCTGAGAACCAGCTCAGTGGAGGAGCCTCCCGGTAGGAGGGTTGGGCAGGATGGCTGCAAGGGGCCGCCTGGGCTACAGAGCCAGACCCTGTTGAGAGGGAGAAAGAGAAACATTAAACAAATTTTTTCATTATAAAATAAAACACATTTTGAAATGCAGATCTCAATTTAGGCCCACCACCTTTCAAGGGCCGGTGGCTTTTGTATTGAACAGCGGGACTGGAACAAGTCCCTTGGGACTCGCATAGATATTGAAATCAGCCACTGTGACAAGATACTGTGACCCCCCAGCCACCGGCTAGTTCTAGTTTAGGAGCCAAAATTCTTCAGTCAGTCATGTCAAAGCTAGGACAGGTCCACACTGCCTCGTGAAAATACCTTCTGGCTCCGGCTCTGGCCGCTTCTGCCCCACCCGCCCCCTCTCTGTCTCGTCACTGAAGACTGGAATCAGGCCCACGTAAGGCAGGCAGGTGGTGACGTCATACTCTTCATCACACCTTGTGATGGCTCGGAGCCAGGTCCAGTGGCACAGGTCTGTAATGCCAGCACTCTGGAGGTGGAGGCAGGAGGATCACAAATTCAAGCCCAGCCTGGATAACTTAGCAACTAAATGAAATCTTGTCTCAAAACCCAATCTTAAGAAAGGCGCGGGGTACTGAGGATGTAGCCCAGGGTGACAGGCCCCAGCACCAGGGGAAAAAAAAGCCCTCCGTTAAAGAGGACTTTCCAGAACGGCTTCAGTAAGCACCCAGCCTGATGCCATGTGTCCGAAGTGAGTGGAAGGGACATTCTGAGAGGAATCAATGACGATGTGTCACGTCATTATTGTAATAATTTTTCCAATTTCAACATTCCATATTAAAAACAAACTCCTTCCCAGAAACTGGGAGCCTTTCCTCCTCTATCATCTGTTTCTAAATAAAGACCTCTTACTCTACATTTTTACAAATATGCCCTTTCTCCATATCCCCACCAGCAATGGCTCTGCCGGCCTGCCCCGCGCCCTGCCTGCCTGGCGTGGTGACCCCTGGGCCTCCACATGGCATCTTCTGGTGCACTTGATCTTTTTATGTTTTTTGGAAGACTTTTCTGTGTGCTGTCTGTCCATATTGCCCACCCATTCTGCAATGGAACAGATGCCTTCTCCTTATCAATTTATATGAGTTTTAGCATATTAAGTATATACATTCTTTGTCTTCTAAGTAATTATTCTTCCTTATAAGTTTTAGGATTATTTTACCCAATAGAAAAATGTCAAATGGGGCTGGGGCATAGCTTAGTGATTAAAAGTGCCTGCCTAGCATGCACCAGGCCCCGTGCTCCATTCCTCAGTGCCACACAAGTTGGGCATGGTGGCACACACCTATAATACCAGCACTAAGGAGGCTGAGGCAGGAGGATTGCTGTGTGTTCAAGACCAGCCTGGGCCACATAGTGAGCTCAGGAACAGCCTGGGCTACAGAGTGAGATCCTGTCTCAAAAAAAAAAGAAAGTACCAAATTAAATTGGTATACCAAGTGAAATTTAAGTGTATATGTTAATTTTGATAGAAGTAATATTCTTATGATATTAAATAAATTCCTTACATATAATTCATACCTTACAGAAAATGGTTAGCAAAGTTGATAGTATCAAAATTTTTTAGGTTTTGTGGGTCAAAATCCCATTACAGGGTAAAATTGCTGGCAGGTCACTGTGATCTTAGCACCCTGTGAGGCTGAGGCAGGATGAACAAAAGGTAGAGTCCAACTCTGGCGACTCGGAGATTTAGTGAGGTCCCGCTATAACATACAAAAAAATTAAAAAGTGCTGAGGATTTAGCCCAGTGCAAAGGCACTGAATTCATCCCTACTGCTGGCAAAAATAAATAAATAATAATAATGAAGGTGGAAGGGTTCACAGCAGTTAGAGCACTTGCATAGCCAATGCAAGGCCCTGAGCTGAATCCCCAGTATCACATAAGCCGGGTGTGGTGGCACAGGCCTGTAATCCCAGCACTTGGGAGGCTGAGGTAGGAGGATTGCTGGAGTTTGAGGCCAGCCTGGGCACCATAGTGAGTTTCAGAAGCAGCTTCAACTACAGAAGGAGACCCTGTCTCAATTAATTAATTAATTAATTAATTAAATTTGCACTAGGGATGTAGCACAGTGGTAGCAAGTTTACCTACCTGGGGACGAGAGGGAGTACAATTATTAATGACATACTGGGAAACAAATTAGGAACTGAAATAAGGCGTATCAGTTTTGAAAAACATAACTAACTCTAGGAATATAAGTAAAGAATATAATTAACAAAATACGATGGGAAAGCAAAATGGCCAATAAAAACACATGGGTCACAGCACCCTGGTGGGGGTGGGCCTAGCACACAGAGGGTCCTGGGTTTGAGTCTCAGCAGTGCCATACAAAAAATACAATAAAATAAAAGATATTCACTTCACTAAGAAATACTAAAATTCACATTAACACTTTGAGACTGGAGGAACAGCTCAGTGGTTAAAGTGCATGCCTAGCAAGGGTTCGATTCCCAGCACCACATAAGCCAAGTGTGGTGGTGCACCCCTGTAATGCCAGCACTCAGGAGGCTGAGGCAGGAGGATTTCCATGAGCCCAAGGCCAGTCTGGGCTCCAAACTGAGTTCAGGGTCAGCCTGGGCCACAGAGCAAGACCCTGTCTCAAAAAGCAAAATAAATAAAAAATAAAAACAAAAAAGTAAAACTTTGAGAAACTATTAAATAATTGAGAATACCAAACATAGGAGACAATATGGGGAAAAGAATGTGCACTTCTACGGAGTTTGTGGGAGTAAAAAGGGGCCACGAGCACTTGATTTACTTATTTACTTAATTTTTTAAAATTATTTTTGAGACAGGGTCTCACTCTCTAGTCCAGGCTAGTTCTGAACTCATGCCGCCCGGGCTGACCTGGAACACACGGCAATCTTACTGCCTCAGCATCCCGAGTGCCGAAATTGCAGGCGTGTGCCACCACACCCAGCTTGACACAAAGCACTTTAAAAACAACTTCACAGCATGTAATAAAACTGAAAAACACATATGCTGAATGACTCAGTAAGCCTATCACCTACAGACAGTTAAACACGGAAGGGAACTGGCCCAGGGACAGTCAGAGCCTTGTTCGAAATACCGAGAAAGTAACAACAGTTGGAATATCACCAGAGAGGGCAAACGCATGGAAACAATAGATGGCGGAGGAACAGGACAAAGCAAGTGGAAGGCCAGAGCCCAGCCTGTGTCCAGCCACCCCGTAGCTCCAGCCACTGGCTGAGCCCCGCGGGAGAAACCGGAAAGAACAGGTCTCAGTAAGAGGGCTGGGGCACCCGAGATGCAGCTAAGGGTCAAGGCGTTGGGCTCAGGCCCCAGGACTGAGGAGAAGAACAGGGACATCAAAAGCTGAGCGTGTAACCCAGCGGGCTCCCCCCACCCTTCCCCCAGAACCTTACCTAGCGCTTAGCGCAGTGGTGGGAGCAAAAAGGGAAAAATCCTCAGACTGTGCCGGCTTTAGTACCATGGAGTTCGTGCAAATACTCAAAACCACGCAACGTGTGAGTCTGTGCGTGTGTGCATGTGACTCGCGTGGCAGTTAACAGTGAGCTTTACATAATCTTACTTGTAGTGACACCCTGGGGGAAAAAAAACCCAAGGAATTTCTGAAACATTTTCCAGTAATAAAAAAAAAAAAATCTTTGCCAATGAGATGGAATTAAAAGTATGTGCGCTTTCTTGGGTGAGAAGACGATCTGGTGCCTGGAGAGGGACAAGGGCTGGGAGAGGTCACAGTGGGTCATTACAGGCTGACGGTACACGTTTTCTTTAATTAGCATGTGTTTGCAATACACAATAGTAACTATCAGCTCAAGCTGCTGACATATTTACACATCACATCTTCGTCGTCTTGGCTTCCCTTCCCAGTCCCAGCCTCTGGCCTCTGACACCCTTTTCCTCAACACGGAGTCTGTCTTCCTACTTCCCTCCATCCCGCATTTACTTCCTTTATAGTTTGGTTTTCTCATATTAGAGCATCTGTGTGTTGTTTAACGGTCTGTGTCTGACTCATTTAGTTAACCCCAGTGGTCTCCAGGTAGTCTGAGTTCACTGGGAGTATAGGCCTGCACCACCAAGCCCAGCAAAAATATTTTATTTTTTGTTTGTTGGTTGGTTGGTTTCGTTTGGTTTTGAGACTGGGTCTCACTCTGTAGTCTGGGCTGGGCTTGTGTTCACTGTGCAGCTCAGGGTGACCTCCAGCCCCACACTCCTCCTGCGGAGCGCTGGGGTCACCGGTGTGGGCCACCATGCCTGGCAAGAATGCCTAGAGTCCGACTCTGGGCAAAGACACGAATAAACACTGAACTATATACATCACTTGAGGGAATCTGACAATAGATAAATTATATCTCAATAAAACTATTGAAAAAGTGACCCAGAGGGCACCTGGGCACCAGAGGGCCTGGGGACGCCTCTAGCCCTTCCCCTCCGTGCTGGGGTCATGCCCTTCAGAAAGCCACATCAGCGAGCTCGGCTCCCGCCCCACGTCAGTTTCTCCTGCTGCCTTTCTTCCTCATTCTCATTAAGACAACGTATCATCTGATCATTATATTCCTTTAAAATGATTTTCTTTTGCTTCAAAATTATCCTCCTCTTCAAGGTTCCTGGCCTTGAGACAGGCCTCTGTGGGTGAACTATGTGGGTATTTCGAGTTCGGGCCCACTTAGGACCAAAATCAGATTTAGGAAATAGGTAGGCAATACCTGCGCCCTGGCTTAAGAAAAAAAAAAAAAAAAAAGAACAAAATCAGGTCAGGCTTGGTGGCACAAGTCTGTAATCTCAGCACTGTGGAGGCTGAGGCGGGAGGATCAAGCCCGACTTGGGCACCTCAGTGACTTGGTGAGACCCTGTCTCAAAATAAAACATAAGAGCTGGGGACGTAGCTCTGTGCGAACACCCAGGACTGCAGGACAGGGCACAACACACCCAGCCAAGACGTGAGTGTGCAAAGCATAACCTGCCCAGTTTCACCCTTTCCCAAGAGGAAGCCTTTATTTACATTCAGTTATGTCTTTTCATATTGGTTTTTATCCCCACGTGAAAAGCATGGTGGGTCTATTTTTAATGGAAGGAAGCATGGAGCGCCCCTTGAGCCCGCCTCTCCTCCCGCCCCTGCGCCCACAGCGCAGCTCTATTGCGAGCTACTGAGCCAGTCAGTCTCTTCTTAATGAAAAACCTACTCTTTTCACTGCTACAAGTAATACTGTAATGGTTAGTCATTTCTGTATCTTTCTGGACTTGCTCCGGTAATTCTTTCTTTACATATATGGTTTTTGAGACAGGGTCTTGCTCTGTAGTTCATATTGGTCCTTGGAATCACTAAGGAACCCAGGGTGGTCTTGAACTCACGGCGATCCTCCTGTCTCAGCCTCCTGAGTGCTGGGATTACGAGTGTGCACCACCCCATGCTCAGCTATATATTTTCTCTTTTATATAGTATTTTCTGTTTCAGAGAGAATCCTATAAAAGTGGGGCTGGAGGAATAACACAGCCTTTAGGGCACTTGCCTAGCAAGCCTAAGGCCCTGAGTTCAATTCTACAGCACCACAGAAACTGGGCATGGTGGCAAATGCCTGTTAACCCCAGCACTCGAAGGATTGCTGGGGTTTGGAGGCCAGCCTGGGCTCCACAGTGAGTTCAGGACCAGGTCATATGCTGTGCTGCCAGTGTACCACAACTTGCCAAGCCATTTAAGGTTGAAGGCACCTGAGCTGTCTTCTTCCCGCTGTCTGGCTATCCCACACGTACCTGGTGTGAACCTTCCCATACAGGCTCTGGTGGGTACCAGGCCCAGGAGTCTCGCTTTCACAACTTATCCCGAGGCCACAATTGGTGTTTACGAGTTTCCTCCTGTGTCTTGCTCCTTTGCCTCATTAGCAGCAGCTAACATTTCCAGGGTGTTTATTACATGCCAGACCCTGTTCTAGAAGCTTTACAAGTATCGCCTAATCCTCGCAATTACCACTTGAGATAGGAAGTATCACCTCCCCCACTTCACAGATGTGGGAACTGGAGGTCAGAGAGGTACACAGCCAGCAAGCACGTCTTAGGACTCGAACTTGAAGCCAGGAAACCTGTCACCAGAGTTCAGACCCAACCACTGCCTCACACGGCTCGGTTCTAGGGTGGCTGGGCCCCTTCCTTGTCAAGGCACTCAGACTCTGCTCCTGGAGGCGCTCAACTCTTCCTTGTCTCATTTCTGCTGATTTCGACTTCTGTTAACTTGAGCCATTGGAGCTGGGGGTCGAGCCACCCATGAGGAGGGTGTCCTGGCCTTCCATGGAAAGTGTCCTGGCTTGTCACCACGCCTCCCCCTGCCCCCAGTCAACATCTTCTCTAAGTCACCCTGAAGGTGGGATCAATCCCCTAGCCAGTGTCTACCCACCCCCCATTTCTGTTCACACAGTGGCTTAAAGAGCCCAATAACCAGATGACAGTCTCAGGTTCAAGATCAGCAGAACTACTGGTGTCTCCTCTCAGTGGAAGCAAACTCTGCAAGGTACCAAAACCTAACTACCGAAGTGCCAAGTACCAAATACCAAAATAAGTACCAAAATGCTAAGCAACAAGTTATGGGGTTGCGGGCAAAACGCCATGAAGAGATGATTGTCAGGGCGCCACCCACTCCCGCCTCCGCGTCTTGGTTACAAGGCCCAACATGCTTTCTGGCTGGGACAGGAATGGTGCCACAGGGCAGTCGCTGGGTCAGGACATCAGGCAAGTTCTGTGGCCAACGCTTCAACCCCAGAAGGTTTTGCCACAGCCAGGTCTTCTGTGGTGTCAGTTGCTTCTGCGGGACAGGCCCACGATGTGATCCGTCATTCTGTGGGCATCCAGGAGTGACCTAAGTGCAGGGACACAGCCTCACCACTCACTCACCTACTGCGGGCTGTGGGCAATGTACAAAGCTTTTCTATGGCTCCATTTCTTTGTACGTAAAGCAGAGATGATGATAGGATAGAGATCCTGTGGCTTCTGTGACGATCAGGAAATTCGCACTTGTCATCTGCCCAGCACTTCACAGCTACACGTCGGTACTAAGGCCTGACCCTTTGTCGGAAGCCGTGTAGCCCGAAGCTTTGTGACAGTGTCTGAGGCATCCAGGATGCCATGGAGGGTAGCAGCAGTAGACCATAGCAGCAGGACAAACAAATTCCTGTCCAGGGCCTTCAAGACAACACATTTCTGGTCTTTCCGCCTTGGAAGAGAGCTAACATAGGGACTCGGGGCATTGCACAGCAGTTTAGAGTGCTTGCCTAGTATGCTGAAGGCCCAGATTCAGTTCCCCAGGATCACTTAAGCTGGGTGTGGTGGTGCATGCCTGTCATCCCAGCATCTGGGAAGCTGAGGCAGGAGGATTGCTGTGAGTTCAAGGCTAGCCTGGGCTCCATAGTGAGCTCAGAATTAGCCTGGACTATGCAGCAAGGCCTTGGAGAGAGCTGGACAGAGAGAGAGAGAGAGAGAGAGAGAGAGAGAGAGAGAGAGAGAGAGAGAGAGGAGAAAGCTAACGTGAGCCATCCTTCTCTGGGTGGAGAGCTGATCCGGCGGCTTCTGTGAGCCAAATGGACCTTCAGCAGCAGCCGCAGCTAGCTGGCTCAGGGGAGTCCGTGCTGCAAGGCCATGCGCAGTCTCTGTTCTTATCATCACAAGCTCTCGCTCATGGGACATCTGGGGAAGAACCAGAAAGTCACTCACGAGGAAGAAGGAGCTATGCGCCCGCCTGCTCAGGAGCAGCCTCCCAGAGAAGACCTGCTGGTTGGAGCGGCCTCCCAAGTCACACATCCTCTTCTGCGCAAGGCCTCTGCATTCACAGGCCTCTTCCCCAGCTACTCTGTCCATGGGGACAGAGAACTGTGGCTGCCGGAGTGGGCTGGGCCTCAGCACTGTCCAGCCACGCTGGAGGACACTCTTTGCTGTTCACCCCCATGGCCCTCTCTCAGATGCCTTACTTTTTTTAAAGAGATTTTTATTAATCATCTGCAACTTAACCAAAGACCACTCACCCTGTAGATTTTAAATTAAATATCTTAGTTGCAAAATTCCATGTTTAAAACTTGTTCTTATATTTTATGACTTTTTTTTTCAGGGCTAGGATCAAACCAAGGGCCTTTTACATGATAGGCAAATACTCTGTCACCGGGAGCTACAACTTAACCACTGTTTTAGAGGTTTCTCTGTCACTGTGGCCAAACCCCGTGACGTGCATTTGGCCATCTCAAGCCTTTTCTCACACCCAGCTTGGGAGCTTTAAGTTCATTGACATGGCCTCGCAGCGGAGCTCCAGAGCAAACAGAACAAAGCATACACCATTCTGAGTGCTTTCCTTAGTGCTTTCTTTATACGTATTGTCACTTAATTTTTGAAATAACTTACAGGGACAGTTATTTTTATGGTCTCTCTTGTAGGGATGAGAAACCTGAGGTACAGAGAAGTCGAATGATTTGCCTAAATTCATACAGCTAATAACTAGTAGAACCAGAAATCAAACACAAGCAGCCTGGTTCTCTCTTTTTTAAATTATTGTTAATCTCTTAATGATCAGCCATATGGCTAGTGACAGTGTCTGGTGGAATGCCAGCCACTTGTCATCCAGGCTAAAGTGTTTTCTTTTCTCAATATCTTTGATGTATGACCTCTCATGAGATTATAATAATAATCTACTATTATGCAATAATCTCCCTCGCAGTGGATTAAGCAGGGAGAGCCCATTGGCAAGCTACGGCAAGCTGAGGACAAGCCAGGGACAGGCACCTTCTCTCCGCCTCAGGATCTTCTCAGGCTGAGCCCAGTTCTATCTATGGATGAGGAGCTCCTGGCTGTGCATCCCCGGCCCGGCCAGCTTGCTCAGACAATCCCCGGCTTAAGAGGCCTGAGTCATAAGGCCACCTGATGCCCCGGAGTTCTCTGTTCAGTTTCTGTTGAAGCAGTGAAGCTCCCAAGTGGTGATCTGTCAAGGGAACAGCTATGACTTGCAGAGGGGGGCTAGGCTTCCATTCACTACAGACCACCCCAGGCACATTTTATGAGATTTGTGTGCCCTAGCACCACGCATCTCAGCCTAACCTGCTGAGTCCTAGGCCCGTGGCAGATGCGCTTGAACCGCAGCCACCAAGCCTTTGCTGGTCTTAGACTCTACACACAGGACGCTGCCTCTGCCTCTCACATTCCAGTGCCGGACAAGGTGGAGCACTTGCCCAGCACGTGCCAGGCCTTGGGTTCCTTCCCTAGCACACAGGAGGAAAACCCCTGCAGCACTGCTACCTGTCCATACACCTGCCTGCCTACCCCATATCTGCCAAAGCCCGCTCCCCGCTGTCCCTACTTATCTGAAGCAGAGTCCTCAGGCACATGTGGCTGGGTCTGAGCCAGTCATACACTTGCTCCTGGCTGCAAGGAGGCCTGAGGAAGAGGTCTCTGGTCTTAGGCCTTTAACCAAATGAGATCAAAAGGCCTGTATATTGGCCAGTCCTCCGAACAATAGACAGAAATAATAATGTAACACAAATCCTCCTGTCTCAAAGGCTGCTGGGAAAATTGTATGACCAGCACATTATAATATAGGGATTCCAGAGTCTGAAACTGATGGCCTGGATTCACGTCACGGGCTATGCTACTCACTGGCGTGGGATTTCCAGCAAGTTACTTCCCCTCGCTAAAGTGTAACTTCCTTACTTATTATCTGGACCTAAGGTGAGTACCCACTTCATAAAGCCTTTCACAGAGCTGTAAAGATTAAGGCCAGATGTGTGAAGAACTTAGAGACGAGGCTGGAACTCCTCTAAATAACTAGGTAGTTTTTATAAGAGATGGGTGTGGATCATTTCTGTCTTTATCCTTGAGTGCTTAGAATAGTACCAAGGACATATTAAACATTTAATAAGTGAGAGCTGTTATTATTGACTATTACTTGCTCACTTGTATGGGTTTGCCTGTGGAATGCGTTCTAGAAGTGGAATTCCTGGAGGAATCGGACGCACAGAGCGTATCAGTCAATGCCCATTGTTAGTAGAATGCTGGGATCCTCTCATCTGTGCTCAGTGATGAGTGTGTCCTTTCCTCAGACTCCCGCCAGTACTGGATTCTAAACTCTCTATTTATTGGCTCATCTTATAGTGGGGATTTTTTGTGGGGGTGGCAGGGGTGGAGGGTGAGACAGAATCTTGCTCTGTAGTCCAGAGCTGGTTCTGAACTCACTATGGAGCCCAGGCTGGCCTTGAACTCACAGCAATCCTCCTGCCTCAGCTTCCTGAGTGCTGAGATTACAGGTGTGCCACCACACCCACCTAATATGTGGTGTTGGGGAATCGAACTCACGTCCTCACCCTTCCTAGGCAAGCTCTCTAACTGCTGTGCTATTCCTCCAGTCCTGATCTCACAGTGTTAAAAATCAAACCTAGAGCATTACATCTGACAGGCAAGTGCTCGATCACTGAGCTATATCTGTAACCCCCCAACTTTTCAAATTTTGCTCATCGATAGGCAACAAAATTACAGTATTATCTCCTTATGTCAGAGTGTGTGTGTGTGTGTGTGTGTGTGTGTGTGTGTGTGTGTGCGTCTTACTGAGGATCGAGCCCCAGGGGCCTTCACACTAAGCTGCATCACCAGCCCATTTTTAAATTTAATTTTACCTTTTGGTGAGGAGAGACAGTGTCTCACTAAGTTGCTAAATTGCTCAGGCTAAATTGTCTGGGTCACAGGACTGCAGAGATCTGCCCCAGCTTCTCTTCCTCAGTCCTAGCGGCACGTGGAGATGCCCACTGGTGGGGCATACCCAGATGACAGCCTTGTGCTTTTCTCCACGGACAGCTCAGCTGCACACAAGGCTGTGCGACAAGATTAAAGAACACAAAATTGTTGCGGATTAGCTTTCTAACCTGAAGAAGAATAGGGAAGTATATAGGCGACAACAGAACCACAACATATTCTTTCTAGCAGACTGAACAGAAATGCTCTCTGAAAGGAAGAATATCCTACATGAACTAAAAAAGAAAAGTATACCAAGAAATAGAAAACTCAGAGGAGACCAAAATCAAAAACTAGTCACCCTGATTTCACATAACAATGTGTGGCATGTCTTGCTCTGTGAGATTTTCTGTTGAGCATTTCGGTGAAGATTTAAAAGAAGATGTACCGTGTAATCTCAAATGACATGGACCCAATAGTTGCAAACAGCTGTTAAAATCTGAAGTTAATTACCAGTGTTCATAGTCTGGTCATGTCCTTCACTTGAGAGGTGTTCTGACTGCCCGGCCTGTGGAAGGAGAAAGCAGCAACGAGTTCCTGCGGAATGGAGAGGTCTGTGGTGGAATAAAGACCACAGCTAAAGAGAATGGCACTCAGATTATGTTTAAATATCTTTCTGTTTGTAAGAGTGAAGCTGGTATTTTGTCACTCTTCTCTCAAGTCCAGGGTCCTTGGTCTTTCATATGTTATCAAACATCTTGCCATTACTTGTGGTTTGATAGGAGTTTTTTGGTCACCGCAGCTTGCTGTGGCAGTTGAGCAATTTGGGCAAGACTTTCTGCCTCTCTTCAGTTGGCCCCAGACACCAGGAGCAGTAAGTTCATGGCATAAAGTTCCAGCATCCAGAATTTTCAGAATTGATCTCAAATCTACTGCCAATTCTAGATGTGTAATTATAAGATTTTACCCTTAGAAATACATTTCTGAGAGGAATATGACTGAGGAATGTATTAGTAACTTGACTCAAATTTCAGCAGACATACCAACATTTGTATCAGTGGTAGCAAATGAAGCCAAACTATATCTTGAAAAATGTATTGTTCCTTTATTATTTATTTATTTTTGAGACAGGGTCTTGCTCTGTAGTCCAGGCTGGTACTGAACTCACTATGGAGCCCAGGTTGGCCTTGGACTCACAGCAATCCCCCTGCCTCAGCCTCCTGAGTGCTGGTGTATTGTTCTTTAAACACAAAGTTAAGTCTATTGGAAACTCATGGCAGAAACATTTCCGTTGTTCCCCCTGAGAGAGAGAAGCTTAAAGTTGTCCCTACAGATGAACACATGACAAAGTAGTTCATCAGTTCCTTGATGTCTTGAGTACTACAGTTAAGAAACGTGTCTTGTATTTACATAGGGACAAAAATGTACCGCCAGATGACGTGTTGAAAACTTGTGCTAGGAAAGCAAATGTTGCCATACTATTCTCTGGAGGCATTGATTCCACAGTAATTGCAACCTCGCTGACCTCATGTCCCTTCGGATGAACCAACTGACCTTCTTAGCATAGCTTTCATGACCAAAAAAATGAGCAAGCCAACCAACTTCAAGAAAAGGACTGAATAGAAGGTGCACTGTGTTGTGTCTTCCGAAGAATTCTCTAAGAATGTGGCTGCTGTTGTTGGCAGTTGTCCTGATGACAATGTCCCAGATAGAGTCACAGGAAGAGCAGAACTAAAAGAACTGCAAGTCATTAATCCTTCCTAAATTTGGAATTTTATTGAAATCAATGTTTTTCTGGAAGAACTGCAAAAAATCAAAAAGAACTCAAGTACGCCACTTGGTTCAGCCCTTGGATACAGTTCTGGCTGATAGCACTGGCTGTGAAATCTGGTTTGCTTCAAGGGGAATTGGTAGCGTGGTGACCACAGATGAAGTGAAGTCACATCAGAGGCAGGCAAATGTAATTCCCACAGGTATCGTGCAGATGAACAGCTTGTGGGCTATTCGGTCACCGGGTTTGCTTCCAGAGGCTTGGACTGGAGGGGCTGATGCGGGAAACAGTGTTGGAATTGGGTCAAATTTCTTCCAGAAATCTTGGCCGTGATGACAGAGTCCTTGGTGACCATGAAAAAGAAGCAAGGTTTCCTTTTCTGGATGAAAATATCTCCTTTCTAAATTCTCTACCAGTTTGGGAAAAGGCAGACTTGACTTTATACCATGGAATTGGTAAAAAACTAATTTTACATCTTGAAGCTGTGGAGCTTGGTCTTACTTTCTCTGTGCTTCTGCCAAAACGGACCATGCAATTTGGAACCAGAATTGCAAAAATGGAAAAAAATAATAAAAAAGCATCTGATAATTGTGAAAGGCTTCAAATTACTTCCTTAGAAAATGTTTCTTTTGAAAAGGAGATTAAATCAAAATATGATATCAGAAGGTAGCAATGTTATTGAATAAGTTATATTAAAATAAATATACTGTTGCTTTATTATTAAAATAAAATAGTCCTGCTGGAATTTATAGGCCAGTGCCAACAGGCTCAACTTCAATTTTTAAATTATTTGTGTATTTCAAGATTAATATAAAAATTTTAAAGAATATAATTGATGTACAATGTAAAAAAATAAAAATTGTTCCCTATAATCTAAGTCTTCAAAGTAATCATGTTACATTTGTGTGACAAGGGAAGTTTTATCTCTACAAATCCCTTTCCATGAACATATAAATAAATATATTTGCAAATTTTAAATCTATAAAGTTAATTAATTTAAACTATAAACTGAATGCGATGGTACCTGTTGGGTATAATACCCAACACCCTGGGGTGCTGAGGTTGGAGGATCACAGGTTTGAGCTCAACGTAGGCTACTCAGCGATTTAACCAGCCTCATCTCAAAATAAGAATTCAAAAGGTCTGAGCATGTAGCCTAGTGCAAAGGCCCTAAATCCAACCCCTAGTACTGCAGGCAAATGTGCACAAGCTATATAGTTTAGTTTGTTTTATATGTAATTTTGATCAAAATGAGATCATAGTATTTTCTTAGGTATCTTCTGTGTTATTATATGCAAAGCCACACATTAGGCCTAGTGTTTTAAATTATGAATGTTCTCTAATATATTTTACCATTTCATTATTGGCTGTTCCCTGTTTTTCACTATTATGAGCAGCACTGCAATGACCAGACTATTCATATTCCATATACTTGAAGTAAATCTATAGATCACTAGAAGTGAATTTCCCTTTGAAAGGTCTCCATGACAGGTGTTATTCTATTGCCCTTTAAAAATGTTTTCCTTTTTAATTTTTTTTTCCAGTACTGGGTATTGAACCCAGGACCTCATACATGCTAACCAAGAATTTTACCTTTAATACACACCCCCTGGCAGCACTCCACCATTTTTATACTCTTCCCAATAGATTATAAATGCCCTTTCTCCCACACTCCTTCTACTCTTGAGTTGTCAATCTTTGTTATTTTTGAAAAGTTACACTTATTATTGCTTTAATAAACATTTTTTACTTGCTAATGAGATTCAGTTTTCTTTTCTTTTTTCCCTGTGGTACTGTTGATAGAGCCCAGAGCCGTCACACTAAGCTTCATTTGCAGCCCATTTTTTAGTTATAACTTTGAGATAAGGTCCTACTAAGTCACGAATTGCCCAGGCTGGGCTCACAATCCTCCTGCTTCAGCCCCTTAGAGGAGTGTGGGACTACAGGCCTGTGCCACCTGGCCCAGCTAAGTATGTTTTCTTCTGTTAGCCATTTATATCTAACGTACATATGGTTGAAATGTTTTCTTCTTTTTTAACAACAGAAATGTTTTATTGTCTTACAGTTCCGGAAGCTAGATATGTTCCAGACCAAAGTACCAGCAGGGCCACGTCTGAAGGTTCCAGATAAGCATCCCACACTGCACCACTCCAACCTCTGCCTCAGGGCTCGCGCAGCTTTGCGCCTTGCAACTGAGGTGTTGTTTTTCTTCTTCAGACTGACTTGTAGGAGATCTTTGTGACTTAGGGACAGTTACTCCTTTTCAGGTTTAGTCTGTTTACACTTCGGTTTCTGAGCAGCCTTTTGATAAGTTGAGAGAAGAAATATGGGGCTCTCATATCCCAGCGTGTTCATGTCCCTCAGAGCATGTTAACATTTCTACACATGGACTTGACCCACAGGAGACCGGCTTAGCCATGGTGTTGTGAAGACCGAACAAATCCAGGGTGGCAATGAGGCTTTGTCCCAGGCAAGTCTCCCAAAGCCTCCTGTCTCTTTGGAGCACTGGGAAAAAGATCCCTCCCTTCTTCCCAGGGAGCCTCTGGGTGTTGAGGTGGAAAAGCAGGGTCCCTGGGCTACACAGAGACGACAGGGATTTGTTCCTGCCAGTCCTGTGCCTTAGTAAAAAAACTATGATTCAGGATATGACTCTGGAGAGCAAAGGTCCTTCCCAGGCCCAAATAGAAGAGCTTTTATTTTCTTTCGGATATTTTATTAACAGTTTTGTAGCATGTCCAAAATGAAGGCTTTATTAGGGGTTTTGATGGCTTAAGTTGGGCCATTAACCACACTGATGTCATTCTTTTCTCCCAGGTCTTGTATCTGAGAGAGTGCAAGCCAAGAGGGCCTCTGGAGAGGTGGAGACTCTTCCATAAAAGCCACTTTACAGCCCTTACCTCAGCTCTTCTGGAGCCAGGCTGGCAAGGGAGGCAGGCGGGTGGGAGGGCACTGGGCTGGCAGACTTCGTACCTGTGTCCCTGTAACCGAAGTGGGTGCCACCTCTTCTACAGTTCACAGAGGGTTATCACACCCGCTACACCTTTTTTTCTTATACGTTGGATGTGTAACAAGACATACAACTTCTGTTCTAGTGAAACCCTTCCTTATTTAAACAGAAAATCAGTCTCCAGAGAAACTTCCTCAATTACCAATAGATGAACAGGATTTGAGAGATTTACTAAAGAGACAATAGAAAGGCAGACAGCCTCTTTAACTCTTGCTTCCAACAAATGGTCCAACAATAAATTATGAGACAAAAAGAAAGGAAATTTAAGCATGGATTGAATATCTAACAATAGTAGAAATTACTCATTAGTTTAGGTATGATTGTGGTATTATGGCTTAAAAGAATTTTTTTCAGTACTGAGAATTGAACTCAGGGCCTTTTCAATTTTTAATTTGAGACAGGGTCTCGCCAAGTTGCTAAGTTGCCCAGGTTGGGCTTGAACTTCTAATTGTTCTGACTCAGCCTCAAAAGAATTTCTCACCTTAAAGAGATGTATTCTAAAATACTAATGAAAGATAAAATAAAATAAAATAAAATACTACTGCATGAGATGATATGTAAGGCTGGAGGCAGGACGCTGGGAGGGAGAGTTGCAGCAAGACAAGTTATGAGGGTAGGTGATGTGCCTGGAGGCTTATTTTACCATTCTCTCTACTTTTATATATTTTTGAATTTTCTATTGAGAGAGAGAGAGAGACAATTTTTCTTCTTTCTCTCTAAAAGACAGAGGTAGGGCTGCAGGTGTATCTCAGCAGTAGAGCACACCCTTAGCATGCTGGAGGACTTGGGTTCAATCTAGACAGACTGAGAGAATAGCAAGGCAACTGTAGCTCTCTAAATACCTCCTTTCTGCAGGGCCTGGTGGCCTCGTCCTATAATTCCTGCTACTCCGTAGGCCAAGACAGAAGACTGCAAGTTAGTTCAAAGTCAGCCTGGGTGCCTTGGCACTGCTCTTGTCTCAGAATTAAAAATACAAAGAGCTGGGGACATGATGGCCCTGACTTAATCCCCAGGACCACAGAAAAGAAGAGACAAAAGAGTCAAACACAACACAACCAACAAAACCCCTTTGGCAGGTGCTAGGCCTTATCGGTAGGCCTCAAGTTTCTTCTCAGCACTGCCCACTGCCAGTCAGGCTTCTGATAAAAGCCACCATAAAGAGTTAGGACCCCTAGATAGTGCTGCAGCCCAGACCAAGAGGAGGCCATGCCAGCATGCAAGCTGGACCAACGGTCTGTGGCTGGCCTGCTTGGTGGGGCGGTGGGGAGGACGCCCTCCGGGTGCTTCTCCACCTGTGCCCTTCGCGGGCAGCACGGCGCTGGCACAGGACATTACTTTTTATTTATTCTTCTTCTCTGAGCCTCACGTTTCTCGCCCTGGGCAACGGGCTTTGGGTTCACTGCCATTCAGAGACTCGAGGAGCAGGAGACAGCCAAGTGAGATGGTAAAACCCTGTCTCCAAGATGGATTTTAAAATGACACACTGCTCCAGTTTGCGGTGGCCCACCGCTGGTGCAGGCCGGAGCTGGGTGCCAGCCAGGTTGGCGGCAGGCCCTCAGTGGGTGCTGCTCGGCCTGGACCAGGAGGATGTGTGCCCGCTCGGCGGGAAAAGAGCAGGTGGCGTGCCAAACTTTGCCGAGCCGGAAACTTCAACTTGTCCAGCCAGTTGGGCCTCTGGTCCTGCAGGCCGCTTCCCTTCGTGGCTTTGTGGTTTTGAGGCTTTTTTGTTCTCGGTTTTGGTGTGTTCATGCTGCTGGCTTACCTAGAAATCCCTTCTATGTCTGGCAGGCACCCTAGGCCTCTCTCTGGTCCTGCCCCCTTCATAATCTGCTCCTTCCCAGTGCTCATCTGAACCCGGATGCATGTACGTGCATGCCCCGTTGGTGGTCTCCCTCCCCAGAGCGTCACCTCACCAGGCAGCAACACTGCCCTGTTTATCACTTAGTCCCTCATACCGGGGTTCGGGGAGGGTATGTGGAGCCCAAGAATGAAGGACAGTACAAGGGAGCGCGCCTGTGGCACCTTGCCGAGGCCAGGGCGGCGTGGGCAGGACACCGCAGAGAGAGCCCGGCCTTCTCCCCAGCCCGGGCTCCCGGGGGGCCCTTCCCTTACTCACAACCTAGCTGATCTCTGCTTGTCTCTCTTCTTACATTTTTCCTTTCATCCTTTTCTTTGGGCTTTTAGCTATGAAAACACTACAAGCTTATTATTTTTTAAAACACACTCACACACACACACACACACACACACACATATATGTAGATGGGTGTGGTGGTACGTACCTGTAAATCCAGCTTTTCAGGGGGGGTAGAGCAGGGTCATAAACTGAAGCCCAATCAGAGCAATTTATTGAGACCCTGTCTCAAAATAAAAATTTTAAAAAGGGCTGGGGATGTAGCTCTGTAGTAGAGAGCTTGCCTAGCATCCATGAGGCCCTGCGTTCAATCCCTGGTACTGAAGAAAAAGCAAAAGAAAGAGGAAAATCATGCCCTTCCTCTGCAGCTCCTAAGGCAATGCCAGGCTGCCTCCAGCCACGGACTTCCTGCCTTCCCGCAGTCCAGGGCCTCTGCTGTTTCCCCCAGCTTCCCCTGGAATATTTTACCACTCCACTGGGGTTTGGCAGACTCCCTCCTGTTACTCCCTTCCCCCTCAGAAAGAGTATCTCTGTTTTTTGTTTTTTTGTTTTTTTTTTTCAGTGCTGAGGAATTGAACTCTGGGAGATGTGCATGTTGTCAGGCCAGTGGTCTATTCGCTCTCTCTCTCTCTCTCTCTCTCTCTCTCTCTCTCTCCCTTTCTCTCTCTCTCTCTCTTTTTCTTTTTTTCTTTTTCTTTCTTTTTTTTTTGAGACGGGGTCTCATTCTATCGCACAGGCTGGCCCTGACCTGAACTCACTGGTGGAGCCCAGGCTAGCCCTGGACTCGAGACAATCCTCCTGTCTCAGCCTCTTGAGTGCTGGATTACGGGCACGTGCCACCACACCTAGCTTTATGTGGTGCTGGGGTCTGGAACTCAGGGCCTTGTGCTTGCAAGGCAAGCAACTTAAGCGTTGTGGCATTCCTCTAGTTCCTTCTGTCTCAAGGCTTCCAAGGAACAAACCCCCTGGCTCTCCTCCCTCCCTGCGCTCCCTAACAACACAAATCAAAACAAAACACGGCCAGCACCAGCGGCCAACGCTGAGAGCTCTGTGGTCAGAGGGGCTGGCTGGGGACGCTGCTCTGTGCTCTACCAAAGGCCCTTGTCCTGCCTGGGCTCCCTTTCTCTGTAGGTAAAATGGAGACGGTGCTACCTCCAAGACAAGAGTAAGCAGGGGTGCGTCCTGGGGCTCAGGCAGGGGACACTCTTTCTCTCCGATACTATCCCCTCTTCCTGGACTTCTGCGCTTTTCTTCCATTTTCATTTTGCTGGAGTTAAAGACTATCAGAGTCCTTTCTACATTATTTATTCTTAGAGGATAACTTCATCTGCTTCTTCCCTCCTCTCTTCCTCTCCTCTCCTCTGAGTTTAATCTGTTCTTCCTCGCATCCCTGTTCTGCCCATCCATGGTCTTGGGATCTGTATGTTTACCGAGACGCTCATCGTTCTGGCAGAAGGCGGGAGAAAAGGAAAGGAGCGGCAGTGTCCCCCTGCACAACGGCCTCCTTCGCCCCGCCCACCATGGCCCACAGCCACCCACAGCCCAGGGAATCTACTTTCTGCTCCCTGGGGCCAGGGCCAAAGTTCAAGAGCAGCAGTTACACAACCACCACGCAGGTCCCCTGTCGGCCAGATACTTGCCTCCTCCAATGCTGTGCTTCCTTAGGGCAGAAAACGACAGGAGCAAACATGGCCCTCCTCCATACGCTGCTCTGGGGCCAGGGGTCAGCAGGCAGTGTAGGCACAAGGATCAACCCAGGGCGCCATGCCTTGCTGTGAATCCTGGAGTCAGCCGGCTCTGGTCCCCTTCTGGCTAGCCTGAAGGGGCAGGTCAGGCCGGGGCGGGGACCTTCTGCTCCCGAGAAGCACAAGCAACAGGACTTAGCAGACGTTGCTGCTGCATGGGCGCAGCCCACCACCTCCTGGAGCCAGGCTCTGCCTGACCCAGAAGCAGGAAGGGCCTGGTGGCTCCTCTGCGCCGCTGACCACGCTCCCTGGCCTGCCTGCTTGCAACCTGGATAGGGACAGCTTTCCCCAACCGCTTGACTGGCCCTAGGGCAAGAGGTTGGTTTAAGAAAAAAAAAAAAAAAAGCAAGATGAGGTTGGGAGTGTTCTGGAGAAGCCTCTGAGACCATTCGGGTCAGCCCTCAGGGCCGTGGAAGCACTGGTAGCCAACTACAGACTCAAATCCAAACAAAGTCCCGGAGCAGCCCTTTGGAGTCAATGACTCAGGGAGTTTCTTTGTCTCCCAGATCGTGATGGTGCAGCGTACGCAGGAGCTGGAGAACTCAGGAGGAGAAGGAGGGGGACACAGTATCCGAGGACCAGGAAGGTGGCAGAAACGAGGACGGAGCCCTCAGAGGCATCCTCTGCGGGGCGCTGTCACAGGGGTCACAGTGGGGGTGGGGCTGCGTCAGTGGCTGGCTGGCTGAGAGTGCAACAGGGAGACAGAAGACAGAGCCACAGGAGCTGAGTGACACCAGAACCAGGGAGCTGCCTCTCTCCACCCTGGGCAGCCTCGGGCGGCGTCCCTCCCTGTGAAGACGAGGACAGGATGCTTTATGCCCCAAGGCCCAGCTTCCTCCCAGTCCCTCCTCTCTGGCTGGAAACCCTGTAGCTAGCTTGTTCTTTCTTTCTATTTTTTTCCTTTCTTTCTTAAAATGAATTTATATAAGATACCTCTGCATGGTTATTTAGTACAGAGAGATCTTTCTCATAACATCTCAATGACTTTGTGGTGGCATATTTTAATTTAAATTTTCTATAATGGTACTCAGGATTGAACCTGGGGCTTTCACACTGAGCAATAGTCCCAGCCCTTTCTTTCTTGCTTTCTTTCTTTCTTTCCTTCTTTGCTTCTTTCTTTTCTTTTTTCTTTTTTTTTTTTTTGAGACAGTCTCAAGGTTGTGCAGGTTGGGTTTGAATGTGTGATGCTCCTGCCTCAGTCTCCCAGGAGGCTGGGATGATAGACTTGCACCACTGCTCCTGGCCCACAGCTTCTGCTAAGAGCGAGAGGTGGCTCGTAGCTGTCACAGGAGCTCCAGGTGCCCCCGCAGAAGGCCTCTCATTTTTGTAACTGTCCCTGTAGCTCTTCGTCCTGGCAAACTCAAGCCCTAACTTTACCCTTCTCCCAATAAAAACCTCACCCCAGAGCTTTCATCAGAGGAGATGAAAGAGGCTTCCGCAGACACAAGAGTCAGCAGGTTGCCTGAATGATGAGGAAAGGGGGTTCCCTGGGTGAGCAGCCAAGTCTGGAGAATGAGGAGGCCCCTGGCTCCCAGAGGAGGACTAATTTGGGAGGGCTCTCTTGAGCCTCCCTTGTCCAGCCCTTCAAACTCGGCCTTCTCAGCCAGCCGGATTGAGCAGAACAGCCTCAGGCAGCCTTAACGCCACACTCCTTTGAGTAACTCTGCTTCTAGCTCTTCATGAGCTGTTGTCATCTGCCTGTTGCCAGGGTAGCGTGCGGGCAGGCTCACCAGCCAAGGGCAACCACTGGCTCTCCAGGCTGGGGGGGCCGCTTCCAGGATAGACAGAGCCCCAGAGGGTTTGCCCATTCGTTGCAGGCCAGCTAGGAACACAGTTCTCTGCCTGGCTGGGCTGCTGCGGGCTCTGCCATCCAGCCCCTGACAAATCTGAGGCACCGGCTGAGAGATGAGGGGGAGGTGCTCCACTTTCACCTCCTGAGATTTATGAGGGTAATAGAGGGTAATAACAGGCACCGCTGACTTTCTTCCACTTCAAAGCTCAAGAAGAATAAACTATTCTGGCAAAAGTAAAACCTGGAAAAAAAAAAAAGTAAAACCTGGGCCAACCCTTCACCCCTCCACCTTGGCCTGGAGTGGGGGTGGGGGACAGTTGTGGCAGGAAGACACGGGGAAGAGTCCCTGGTGAGGCCAGTCCTTCACCATAGCTGCCACAACGGTGGCAGGAATGCCGGGGGTCGGGGGGATCCCTGGGTGAGGAGGACTAGCCTTGGGAGCTCAGACACTTGGAATCAAGAGGACAGCCTAGAGGCAGCTGAGTCTGGCTACGGAAGTAGAAACAGGCCCACAGCCCTGCATACCGCAAATGCCAAGAGACAGGTCCAAATGCGTAGGACGATGTGTGAGCACTCTCTCACACACTCCTACAGGAGCGCACGCGTGCACACACATCTAGGCACACACGCATACACAACACGTGCAAGCACAAACTCACACATACACACAGGCACATACGAAAGAACATGTACAAGGGCAGCACACACGAGTGTGTACGTGCACAGACACAAGCTCACCGCATACCAGGCACCTGTTAAAGGCACTCAAAGCACAGGTGTATCTGCATATGTCCATATGTCCAAGTTCCCACCCCCAACAAGGACACCAGCAGCGCCTCCCCCTTCCCACCCCACCCTCAAACTGAAACCCCAGCTACCAGGCCACCCAAGAGGCTTGGCAGCTGCCTACCGGCCACGCCAGGCTGCAGCCTGGCCCCGCCCCCGCCCCGCCCCTTGCGTGATTGGTTGTATAAACTCCCACGTCCCTCTCTGCCTCTACCACCGGGACTCCAGCACAGCTCCCTGCCTCGCCTCTGCCTACTCCTGGCCAACTGCTCAGGACCAAAGCGTCCCTGCCAACAGCATGGGTAAGGAAAGGGCCCGTGACAGCGCGTCACCCACGTCTCTCCTGCCCCTTGCTGGGAGAGTCCTTCCTCCAGGAAATGATGGGGGTGGGGGTGGGCAGTTAGGCGAGGGAAGACTGGACGTTTCTCCTCTGTTGCTATCCTGCGAACACCACACGCATACACGTGTTCTCTCTCTTTCTCTCTCTCCCCCCTCCCTCTCCCTCTCCTGGCATTTCTCAGCTGCTGTTGGCAAGTGTGGTCCTGGGCTTCCAGCAAGGGCTAGGGAAGGGTGCTTTTCTGCAGCTGAAAAAGTCAGACGAGAAGGAACTTAGGGGGACCCCTGTGTACCTGGCTGACACCACAGGAGACAGACTATCCTGGCTTCAGCACTAGGCCAGCTTCTTCCTCCACGAGGGAGGGAGTCCAAGCCATCCACCCCCAGGGTTCCCTCTAGTTGCTGCACACAGCCAATCATTTGTGCGGGAAGTCAGGGGCCCCCAAACCCCCTTCACTGAAGACATGCTTCAGTGTCCCCCTCAGACCCACAGACCTTTTATTTTTTTCTTTTGAGACAGGGTCTCACTCTTCAGCCCAGGCTGATCCAAAACTCACTATGCAGCGCAGGCTGGCCTTAGACTCATAGCAATCCTCCTGTCTCAGCTTCCTGAGTGCTGGGATTACAGGTATGCCCCGCTTATGTGGTGCTGGGGAATCAAACTAGGGTACTTAGCACTTTACTTAGTGCTTGCTAGGTGAGCGCTTTAACCCCTGAGCCATTCCTCCAGCCCCTCTTTTTCTTTTTTGAGGCAGGGTCTTGCTCTGTAGTCTAGACTGGTACTGAACTCACCATGCAGCCTAAGCTAGCTTCAAACTCATGGCAGTCCTCCTGCCTCAGCCTCCCAAGTACTAAGATTACCGGCATGTGCCACCATGCCTGGCTGATGTGGTGCTAGCCTGGCTTATGGACCTAGTTGCTAGGGAATCAATTCCCAGCCCCTGTGCTTACCAGGCAAGCCTTTTACCTGCAGAGCAATATCCCAGCCCCACAGCCCTTCTGTTCCATCTGTGGATTCCTGGGCATCAGGCTCAGGAGTTTGGGCTGGCAGCATTGAGGTCCTTGTCCCTTGGAGCTGGCTCCTCCAGGTCAGCAGAACGCTCAGCCACCCAGCTGCTGTAGAGAAGCTATGGGGCGTTCCCTGGGGTTATCTCAAACCCACGATGAGACCCAGCTTCAGATACTTATGCCCGGAGAGCACTCCCCGGAAGGCTTGGCGCTCCTGGCGCCAAAAATTGGACGTTCAGCAGAGCAGGACTCAGGAGATGTTGAGAAACCAGCCACTCCTTCCACGTCAATCTCAGGCTGTCTTTGGCTTTGTAGGTTCTTTATCTATCTTTTTTTTTAAACCCACAATTGAGCCTAGGGCTTTTACATTGAAATATATCCCTAGGCCTTTTATATCTTTTGAGACAGGGTCTGTCTAAGTCTCTAAGTTGGCTTAAACTCGCGATCTTCCTGCCTCAGTCTCACAAAGGGCTGGAATTTCAAGTGTGCGCCACCACGCCTGGCTTTGTGCCTCTCTGGATGAAACTCCTTCCCCTTCTGTGTCCAGCAGCCTTCTTCCCCTCCCCCTGGCATCCTGTGCCAAGGCCTGGCACAGCTTAATTGTGCAGTAGAGCAAATTTCCTCACCTCCTTCGGCCTGGACCTCCAACCCTGCCCCACTGCAGTCTTCTCTCAGGTCATAAGGCATGGCCTGGAATCCCCTCCTGCCCCTGACAGGACCACCCATAGCTGTGCAGCCTTAATCCAGCCTGATAAGAGGCTTCTGTGTACATGATACTATTTGCTCACATTTCTACATACTTCTCTTTTGTACTTGGAATGTTTTTTCATCTGAAAGTACACATGACCGTGTTATTTGAACTTAAAATCTATCTAGAGAGGTGGGTGGGATATTATCACCTCCTTCGGCAAACAAAGCAGGGCAGGGAGAGTGGAGAAGGCAGGTGTCAAATATGGAACGTGGAGCCAGGTTTCTGGACTCTAATATATATAATATGTATTCAGGATTGAACTCAGCCATTGTACTATGCTACTTTTTTTTTGAGACAGGTTCTCTGTAGTTCAGGTTGGTCCTGAACTCACTATGTACCTAGGCTGAGGCTGGAGGAATGGCTCAGCGGTTAAAGCACTTACCTAGAAAGCACTATGCAAGCACTAAGTACCCAAGTTCGATTCCCCAGCACTACATAAGCTGGGCATGGTGGCGCACAACTGTAATCCCAGCACTCGGGAGGCTGAGGCAGGAGGATTGCTGTGAGCCCAAGGTCAGCCTGGGCTCCATAGTGAGTTCAGGACCAGCCTGGGCTACAGAGAGAGACCCTGTCTCAAAAACAAAACCATGTACCCAGGCTAACTTCGAATCCATGGCAGTCTTTCTGCCTCAGCCTCCTGAGTGCTGAAATTATAGGCATCCACCATGCCTCGCTTATGTGGTGCTAGGGAATTGAACCCAGAGCCCACCACACCACACCCAGCTTATATGGTACATGGGAAATGAGCCTAAAGTGCTTTAACCACTAAGCTATGCCCTCAGTATCTTTTTTTCTTGGTACTTAGGGTCAAACTCAAGGCCATCACACTGAGCTATAATCCCAGTCCTTTTTTGTATTATTATTATTTCCAGACAGGGTCTCACTGAGTCACTAAATTGTCCAGGCTGGATGTGAATGGACTAGTGAGTCTCCTGCTTCAGCCTTCCAGAGTGCCCGGCAGGTGTGTGCCATCACACCTAGACTTGAAACTCCTTTTGCGGCGTGTCTGCTTCTTAAGCCATGTGGCTGTTATGTGTGGAGGCCCCAGGCTCCAAGAGAGGCTCAGCTGACTACAGCCTCTCACTCGCAGACTCCTGCCACACACACACACACACACACACACACACACACACACACACACACAGTGAGAAGCAGTGCCAAGTTCTGTGAGCTCCGCTCCAGGAGTTCTTCCAGCCTGCGGCCTCTTGTGTCTTGCTTTCAGTCCCTTCCCTGGCTCCAGGCTCCTAGCCTTAGCAGAAGCTGCCTGCGACACTGTGGGTCAGTGTGCCCTCTCTTGCCAGACACAGGGCCAGGGAAGACTATGACAGGTGGGGAGTGGACACTGGCTCACCGACCCCAGCTGGTGCGGCCCTTGGACCCCGCCTCTTCTCCCTGGCTGGAAGGGTTATGTAATCCGGGATGTGCCCAGACTGAGGCGGGACCGGCAGAGGAGGCTGGGAGTCTCTACCTTGCTGGGGCGCGCGCTGCCTGGCAGCGGTGCCGGCATGTCCCTCCCTGGGGGCTGCTTCTCCGGACTCCGAGAGTTTCCTGGGCTCCAATAAGACTGTGCATGCGGCACGGCTTGTCCTGCCCCACACGCCCCGGAAACAGTCTTACTCGCCCTTTTTACAGATGAAGTGGAAACCGAGGTCAGGAAGTTCCGCGACTGGCTCAAGGTGTTAGGGCTTGTCAGTAGGCTGAGGCTGGCACACGGCTGAAGGCACACCTACCAGCCACATGGCCGCTGCCCCCTCACCCTGCCCCGCCTCCCCTGGGCCCTGCTGGGGGGTCGGTCAGCTTCAGGTCACCTGCCATGCCTCACACTCATCAGGGCCCTTAAGGGGCCAGGGGACCTGGAGCGCCAGGGCTGGAGCGGGGCCCCCGCCAGTCCCGACCGGACTGCGCTGCAGGCTGCAGGGAGAGCTTTCGCCACGACCAACGCGCCTTCTTGTTTCCGCAGCTACAAAGTGTAAGTGTGGCCCCGGCTACCCGACCCCAAAGGACGCCATGAAAGGTAACTGCCCAGAGTCTGAGAGTTGGACCTCCTCCACCGATTCCACGAGTGGGGTGGGGACCTGCCCTCCGCCCTCTGACACGCCCAGTCCTGCCGTCGCCATCCCTGCCCACCCCACCAACCCCACTGCTGCTTCCTGCCCTGCAGGACCCCGGGAGGAAATCATCTACCTGCCTTGCATTTACCGAAACACAGGCATAGAGGCCCCAGATTATCTGGCCACCGTGGACGTCAACCCCAAGTCTCCCCAGTACTGCCAGGTGAGGCAGGCCTTGGGCACCAGAGCTAGCTCCAAGGCTTCCTTTCCCTAACGCCGTCTTTTTTTTTTTTTTTTTTTTTTGCCCGTCCGTCCTCCCCCCCACCCAGTCCGGTTGTGCAAACTGTTCACTGCACAAGGGTGCCCTCCTTCCTGCGGATGAGAGGAGGAACCCAGCCGCTGCCTCGATTCCTAGCCAAAATGAAGCGGCCACACGGTGCTCTTTCAAAAGTGCACGGAGGCGTGGCCTGGGCGAGCCCCACCCTCTTCCCCTCCGCCCCAGGTCATCCACCGGCTGCCCATGCAGTACCTGAAGGACGAGCTGCATCACTCAGGATGGAACACCTGCAGCAGCTGCTTCGGGGACGGCACCAAGTTGCGGGACAAGCTGATCCTGCCGTGTCTCATCTCCTCCCGCGTCTATGTGGTGGACGTGGGTTCTGACCCCCGTGCCCCGAAGCTGCACAAGGCATGTCCTCTGCCCTTGGTAGTAGGGAGACCCTAGTGCACCCGCTGCCCCAAGAGCCTGTAGGCAGGAGCCACCCTAAGCCTGTTGCCCCCCACCACTTGCCCAGGTGGTGGCTCAGCAGGTGCCCAGGAGGTTAGGCCTTGGAGCAAAGCTACCTGGGCGGGCTGAGCTGTCACCACCCAGCCCCACCGGCCCCACAGCTGAGAGCTCTTCCTGCTTTACTCTGAGGGGGAGAAAGCCTTGTCTGCCCACCCAGCCCTGGCTCATGGCTTCCCTTAAGCAGGAGGCCCCAGCCCTGGGCTTTCATGCTTCATTTCACACCCTCTTGGTGCCAGCGTTCTCGGTGCTGGCTGCTAGCCAAGCAAAGTGGACACTGGCCTGAGCCCAACACCACTGGAGCTTGTGCCTTCAGCACAACAGAGCTGGGATGGTGTGGCTGCACTCTCTTCCTGGGGGTTGTTAGCAGCATCTCAGTTTCCCCGCTGCTTGCAGAAGTTCCAGACTGAATCTTGGCCATATTCCTGCTGGTAGTGTTGTAACCACGTTTTGGAGGCAAAGAGACAGGATCCGCTTGTAAAGGAGACCATGGGGCAGGGAGTGGGGGAGTCCCTGCCCTGCCAAGTCCTGAGCCCATCCTCCTGCCCTCAGGTCATCGAGCCCAAGGAGATCCATGCCAAGTGCGACCTGGGCAGTTTACACACCAGCCACTGCCTGGCCAGCGGAGAGGTGATGATCAGCTCCCTGGGAGACCCTGAAGGCAACGGCAAAGGTGCCTGCTGTCACTGCGTGCTCAAGGGGGCTGCAGCCATGCCACAGGGAAGCGATGGCCTGTGTGGGGGGCAGACCCCAAGCCAAGGAGTGGTGGAATGCAGGGAGAACCGCAGGCTCGGTCCCACCTGATGGCTGAAGCGTTAGCAAGTAACTTTAGCTAATTCAATGACAGTGAGGTTTTCTTTTTTTCTTTCTGGCACTGGGGATCAAACCCAAGGCCTTCACACTGAGCTACATCCCAGTCCTTTTTTATTTTGTAGGGTGCGTGCTGTGGGGAGGGGGGGACTTGCTCACTCTCACTAAATTGCTAAATCACTCAGGCTGTGTTCAAACCTGTAATCCTCCTGCCTCAGCCTCCCAGAGTGCTGGAAATACTGGGAATGTACTGCCACACCCTGCTGAAGATAAGTTTTAACTGGTGAATTTAGTTAAAAGCTTTTGTCAGCGCTGGGCATGGCGGCACATACCTGCAATCCTAGCACTCTGGAAGGTTGAGGCAGGAGAACCAAAAGTTCGAGTCTTACATAGGTAACTTAGTGAGACACAGTCTCAAAATAAAACATAGAGAGGGCTGGCTATGTAGCTCAATGATAACACTGTGTTCAAGCCCCAGTACCGCCAAAACCACAATCAGCCAACAAAGAGATAACAGAGGATAGCCAGAACAATCTACCATAAGGAATGTGGACACAGACCTGGCCTCAAAAATATATATACATGTAATTAGGTCAGCTGCTGTGAATGTGTGAGCAAATCTCACAGGTTAGGGCCTAAGGTACATAGTTCAGCAGTTAAAGCGCTTGCCTTGCAAGCACACAGCCCTGAGTTCGAATTCCCCAGCACCAGATAAAGCTGGACGCAGTGGCACACGCCTGTAATCCCAACACATGGGAGACTGAAGCAGGAGGATTGCCGTGAGTCCAAGGCCAGCCTGGGCTCCATAGTGAGTTTAGGACCTCTGTAAAGCAAGATCCTGTCTCAAAAAGAAAGAAAGAAAGTAGCTAGGGCTGCAGGAATAGCTCAGCCATTAAAGTGCTTGCCTAGGAAACTCAAGGACCTGGGTTCAATTTCCCAGCACCACATAAACCAAGTGTGGTACATGCCTATAATCCTAGCATTTAGGAGGCTGAGGCAGGAGAATCACCATGTGTTCAAGGCCAGCCTGAGCTACATAGTTCAAGACAAGCCTGGATTGCAAAGTAAGACCTTCTCTCTCTCAAAAAAAGAAACCCTTACAGTCCTTGGGATTCTTGATGTTCCCATAGGCCACCTTATTTACAGTTTCAGAGTGACCAGAGCTAACACTGCACCAAACATAACCTATGGAGTTGGTCCCGTTTTGGGGCACAGGTTGACTAAGTGATGTATCCAAGGTCACACAGTTAATAAGTCACAGATCTGGAACTCAATCCGGCAATCTGGCTGCTGAGCCTGTGCCCTAATTGCTGCTGGTGCTGCCTCTCAGAGCCTCACCCCTTGTCAGAAACCTTGTCTGAAGGCTTGGAGCAGGGCATTAGTTGAAGTCATACACCTTAGAGTCCTGCACTGGACTCACCTGACTGCTTTTCTAGGAGACGGAAGGTATGTGACGACTCTTAGGAAGCTAGACCTGGTGGCACAGGCCTGTGATCCTAGCACTTTGGAGACTGAGGCAGGAGAATGCCAAGTTCAAGTCCAGGCTGGGCAAATTAACAACTTGACAAGACCCTGTCTTTTTTAAAAAAAAAAAAAAAAGGGGGAAGGGCCTGGGGGACGGCTCTGGGGGTGCAGCTCAATGTGATGGCCTGTGCCGGATCCCCAGTACCACCACAGAGAAAAAAAAAAAAAAACACTCAGGTGCAGACATCTGGCTGTGTTTATAAAGATGTGGCAAGGTGTCTGTCATCCAGGTGAATGAGGAAGCCACATATTAGGCATTCGCGCTGAATGACAAATAAATACAGTTTGCTGTATTTAAGATGTGGTGAGCGGAGCAGAGCTTAGACTCTTGGAAGGACCCCTCCTGACGGTGGGGGCCGGGTAGACCAAAGAGGCTGAGCCCCAGGAGATGTATTGGCTCAAAGGAGAAACTTCCCCTGAGGTTGGGAGAAGCAGCTGACGGGAGGCAGGGTGCACCCAAGGGAGACCTCACTTCCCAGATGTCCAGGGGCGCCTTCTGGACGCTGGAATTGAAGGAGGTGACAAGCCCAGTGACGGGACAGGCGACGGGCTTAGCGGCTAGAGGCGGGCTGCAGTGGTGTCCCCGTCCCCCCCCCCCCCCCCCGCCTGCCTGACGCGGCCCTTCTTTCCTGCCCAGGAGGTTTTGTGCTGCTGGATGGGGAGACTTTCGAGGTGAAGGGGACATGGGAGCGGCCTGGGGGCGCCGCGCCGCTGGGCTACGACTTCTGGTACCAGCCCCGACACAATGTCATGATCAGCACTGAATGGGCGGCTCCCAAAGTCTTGAAAGATGGTTTCAACCCTGCTCATGTGACCCAGGGTGAGCATCCCCACGTGCAGCAGGGGCCTTAGGCCACACCCTCCGCCCCACTCTGAAGTCCCCCAGATCTTCCCCGAGCTCCGGGCTCTGGGCTGTGTTAGCCTCGGCCCCCTGCCCACGCAGCCTCGTCCTGCCCCGCCCAGGGCTGTACGGCAGCAGCGTGCACGTCTGGGACTGGGAGCGCCACGAGATTATACAGACCCTGACGCTGGAGGACGGGCTCATTCCCCTCGAGGTCCGCTTCCTGCACGACCCAGACGCCTCCCAGGGCTTCGTGGGTTGCGCCCTCAGCTCCACCATCCAGCACTTCTATCGAAACAAGGTGAAACGCGGCCTCTTTCCCGTCCGCGAGGGTGGGTCCGGCTTCCCCGAACCAAAAAGGGTCACGTGCTGGTACTAGGCTGACCTCCACCTTGCTGGAATCTATGACTGACATGCTCCCTGGTCCAAGGCGGAGGGGTGGCGCCAGGTGGGGCCTCCTTGCTGACCCCGGTAACACAGGACCTCGCCTGTCAGGAGGCCATGACAAACACAGAGCAAGCTGGCTTTTATGGCAGCATCTCAGGTGCCTGGTTAACTGCGGGTAGATGAATTCGTGGGGCCACCGCTGGGCCCTGTCCTAACCAACTCTCTCTCACATGACCCTCTTCTTATGACCTTGAAATGAGGATTAAGTTACAAGATGATTTTGGTGGAAACATTCAATTTATAGTGCACACTAACTGGCCACATGTATTCATACACTGAAAAACCATTTAGTAGCCAGGAATAGGGGGTACACGCCTCTCACAAATATGAGGCCAGTGTGGGCAATTTAGCAACTTAAATTTTGAGGTCCTATCTCCAAATTTGAAAAGTGTGGCAGGGTGGGGTGGGGGCGGGGGTTGTAACTCAGTGCTGAAAAAAAAAACTAGTAAAGGAGAAAAAGAAGAAGAGGATGTGTATGCGCTCCCTCGTTCCCAGATCCCAACCTCACAGGCTCCCCCTCTGCCCTCCACCCTCGCCCTCCACTCTCTGCTGTAGGAAGGGACCTGGTCAGTGGAGAAGGTGATCCAGGTACCCCCCAAGAAAGTGAAGGGCTGGATGCTGCCCGAAATGCCAGGTGAGTGCCAAGGAGACGTGGCCATGATTCTTGGCCTGGGAGCAAGAGCTGTAAAGCTTCTGACCCACACGCCTCCCTGCCCCAGGCTTGATCACTGACATCCTGCTGTCCCTGGACGACCGCTTCCTTTACTTCAGCAACTGGGTGCACGGGGATGTGCGGCAGTATGACATCTCGGACCCCCGCAAGCCCCGCCTCACCGGACAGGTGGCAGGCCCAGCAAGATGCGGGGAAGAGGAGGCCGGGAAACTCTGGGGAGGAATAGAGGGTGTAAAGTAGCTGGGAGACAGCGGGGTGGGTGTGGAGGGGACACACAGATGTGGGCTGAGGGCTGGTGCAGGCTCAAGCCCTGGGGTCACGCAGGACGGGGAAGCGCTTCCAAAGGAGGCAGCCTGCTCCCCTGCAGCATCCCCACCTCTCACCACTGCTCCCGTCATCCCTTGCCCCCCCCCCCCCAGATCTTCCTTGGGGGCAGCATTGTCAAGGGAGGCCCTGTGCAGGTGTTGGAGGACCCGGAGCTGAACTGCCAGCCTGAGCCCCTGGTGGTCAAGGTGAGACCCCCTCACGCGGGCTCCCTCAGCTGCATGCTCAAGGGGCAGGCTGGGGCGGCAGAGGGAAGCCTTGGGGTGGCACTCGTCGGCCCCTCCTGGGATCTCTGTGTTCCCCTGGCATCTGAACCCTGGTTTCTCCAAGGGAAAACGTGTGCCCGGAGGCCCTCAGATGATCCAGCTTAGCCTTGACGGGAAGCGTCTCTATGTCACCACATCACTGTACAGTGCCTGGGACAAACAGTTTTACCCTGATCTCATTAAGTAAGAAGCAGACTCCCTGAGTTCTCCTCCTGAAACCTCCTCGCCCAGATTTTGGGGGTGACATGTGTGAAGGGTCACCATCTACACCCTACCATATGGACTACACGCAAACTCTTGGAAGGGGAGGGCGGCCGCTCTGACTCCTCCCTTACCCTGTGTCTGTTTCCACCAGGGAAGGGTCTGTGATGCTGCAGATGGATGTAGACACAGAAAAAGGGGGGCTAAAGCTGAACCCCAACTTCCTGGTGGATTTTGGAAAGGAGCCCCTTGGCCCAGCCCTCGCCCACGAGCTCCGCTACCCAGGGGGCGACTGCACTTCTGACATCTGGATTTGAAGTCGGCCCTTGCCACCTCCGTCCTGCGGAGGCTTCCTGCTGGAGGGTCTGGCTTCCCTCCTCCTCCCGGCTCCAACCTGTGGCCCTGTGTCCTGCTACAGCCAAAATCAAACCTTTGAAACAAATCCAGCGGCACCTCCTTTTCCCAGCCTCTGCTGTTTATTGCTTGCTATAACTGTTTTTATATAAGCTCTTGGAAGCACGCAAAAGTAAAATAGTAAACCTATTCTCAGATCATCTTGGAGTTTTGGGGGGAAGACAGGATGCTATAACTCCTATTCCCTGACCCTTTTTCCCTTGTACAGAGAGGGGCTAAAAAGGACTGCAAGGGCTACAGTGACTAATTTATACAATTAGTTATGGTGACTAATGTATATCAATTACATTCCTACATGGCACTAATGATGCCAAAGTCTTACTTTTGGTTTCTGTGAATTTTTTTGTACTATTAGGAATAGGACCCAGGGAGCACTGGGCTACATATCCCCAGTCTTCTTTATTTTTATCATTTTTAATTTCAAGACAGCTCTTGCTAAGTTACTTACCTATCCAGCTCTCCATGTATTTTATTGTGAGACAGGGTCTCACCAAGTTGCCCAGACAAGCCTTGCACTTGTGATTGTCCTGCCTTAATCTCCCAAGTGCTAGGATTACAAGTGGGTGCTACTATGCCCACCAAAATCTCATTTTCATGGCCAGACAGAACCTAAAGATTTGGGGGTGACTGCCATAAGGAGACCTGAGTGCAGAAATAGTCAATTAGTGTTCTATACTCTTTTTTAAAATTCATGTTCTTTTGGGGCTGGAGAAATGGCTTAGCGGTTAAAGTGCTTGCCTAGAAAGCGCTGCATCAAGTGCTGAGTACCTAAGTTTGATTCCCCAGCACCTCATAAGCCAGGCATGATGGCACATGCCTGTAATCCCAGCATTTAGAAGGCTGAGACAGGAGGATTGCAATGAGTCCAAGGCCAGCCAGGGCTTCATAGTGAGTTCAGGATCAGCCTAGGCTGCAGAGTGAGACTCTGTCTCAAAAAAAAAAAAAATCATGTTCTTTTAATGAATCTAAAATTTCACTCATCACTCTAAGAGATGACAACATGCACCATCACACAGAGGAGATCTGTGGGCCCCCATGTGGCCAGCGTACTCGATATCCACTGTGGTGACACTACAGGGGGGAGGGGGCACAGACGACCTAATGTTGCTGGGAGACAAGCATGCCCCCTATGGCCTGGTGGTCCCTGGTAGTCTTCACATTGTCCGCTTCAATAATCAAACTTCTTCCAAAGCAGAAGGGGTCATTTAGTTTGACATCATTTCTGTAACTTCCTAACAGCATAAGATCCATTCGCAAAACGAGCCTCGAGCAAAGGTCGTAGCATGGAAACCCTTGAAGAGAGCTGCGACTGTGTCTAAAGGACCCGGGACACAGTTGACAAAAGTACACTGCATGGGAAACTCTGAAGTACCCAGGCAGCCCCTCACCACCCTTCTGTAGGTGAGCACTCACTGCACTCCTGAAACCCCAGTGCGCTCATGGGTCCACCAAACCGGGCTTTGGTGAGACTGTTACTTTGTCCCACGTGCTGGGTCCATCTGAGGTGAAGAGAGGTTGACATTCACAACTCCCTAAGAAAAGTTGTTCCCACGCACACACCTGTAATCCCGGCACTCTGGGAGGCAAAGGCCTGAAGGTCACAAGTTACAATAGATCTTAGATTAGTTACAGCCCAGCCTGGGCAACTAATGGCTAAGTGAGGCCCTGTCTCAAAAACAAAATAAATAAGTAAATAAATAAAAGGATGGGGATGTAGCTCAGTGTGAAGGCCCTAGGTTCAATCCCAAGTACCACAAAATGCAAGCATACACACACACCCCTCAAAAGCCGAAAGTCAGGGGCTGAAAGAATAGCTCAGCGGTTAAAGTGCTTGCCTAGCAAGGGCTAAGTACCGGAGTTTGATTCCCCAGCACCACATAACGCTGGGCATGGTGACACACGCCTTTAATCCTGGCACTCGGGAAGCTGAGGCAGGAGGATTGCAGTGAGTTTAAGGCCAGTCTGGGCTGTATAATGAGCTCAGAAGAAGCCTGGGCTACAGAGTGAGACACTGTCTCAAAAAAGAAAAGAAATCAAACACTCCAATTTAAAAATGAGTGAAAGATATGAACAAATATTTTATCAAAGAAGTTAAATAGGTGGAAAACAAGCATGAGTGATCTACAGCGCCAGCCACTAGGCAAGCTAAAACCACAGCGTCATCACTGCGCAGCAGGCCGGAGGCGGGCTCCGTGGGAGGCGCATGCGCAGATGGGCGCGGCCCAGGGCTCAGCACCAAAATCATAGTGAGGAAGGCGCTGATCCCGCGCGAACACGCGGATGTGAAGAGCCGGGATCGCTCACAGTGGCCAGTGGGAGTGCAAAGGCACACGCAGCCAGCAAAGTGGCTTGTAGTCTTTGTAAAACTACATGTGTCCTTGCCAACACTCGGCCTTTGCTTTCAGGCGTTTAGTCAGAATTGAAAATGTGCGTGCATGTAAAACTTAGACATGGCTGTTCACAGCAGCTCTACCGAACAGGACGCTGCGAAACACCACCTGTCCTTTACTGCCTTCGCTAAAAGTAAGTTAATGGTTAAACCTCATTACATCCATACAACGGAATACTACTCAGAAATGAAAATAATTGGACTCGTGATACATATAACAACCTGGATGGCTCTCAAGGGAATTACAGCAAACGGAAAATTCCCTCGCTGGAGGCCAGCCTGGGCTGCATAGTGAGGGCAGGACCAGCCCAGACTACAGAGCAGGGCCCTGTCCCGAATGAAAGAAGGAAAGGAAGGAAGGAAGGAAAGGAAGGAAAGAAGGTCTTGAGAGCTTCCATATGGTATTTTTCAATTCATATAGCATTCTCAAAATGAAATATATATATATATATATATATATATATATATATATATATATATATATATCTCAGAAGACCTTAGGCCGGGCCTGGTGGCACAGGCCTGTAATTTCAGCCCTCTGGGAGGCTGAGGAGGAAGATCGCAAGTTTGAGCCTGGCTTAATGCCTTGGAAAAAACCCTATCTCAAAAATAAAGAAAAGGAAAGAAATCGGAATTCAAGAAGAGGTTAACAGTGCAAGGGCAAGGTGGGGGTGCGGCAGAAGGGGTGTGCCTGTACAAGGGAGCCAGGGAGATCCTTCTGATGACAGTGCTCTGTACCACAACTGTGGTAGCGGTTACACAGATCCACACTATAATAAAATTACATGCAACTGAATAGGCACAAATGAGTGTATGTAAAACTAGTGGAGTCTGGACAACACTGGTAGCCAGCATCGGTGACCATTTCCTGATTACACTGAGCTCTGGTTATGCCAGATGTAGCGCTGGGGGGACAAGGCAAAGAGCACCAGAGACCTCTCTGCATTATTTCTTGCAACTGTATATAAATCTACAACTATCTCAAAATAAGGGGTAACACAGTGATGACTTCAAGGAGCATTCAGCTGAAGGTGGAGCAGTTGGGTGCAGAAAACAGTATTAATTAAAAAGGGATTAAGCTGGGCCTAGTGGCATACACCTGTAATCCCAGCACCTGGAGGCTGCAGCAGAAGGATTGCTGTGGTTCAAGGCCAGCCTGGACTACAGAGCAAGACTCTCATTTCAAAAATAAATAAATAGGAATTGAAAAAATATCAAGTACTTTAAAACCCAAGTTTGTAATAATGCACACATAAAATTCAAATGAGGCTTTTTGGAAGATGTTAGGATACTACCTCATTATTCTGAAAACTGAAAATAGGAAGGGAAAAGAGTCACGTATTTATCGTGACTTTCCTCAGGAACTTGCCTTGGGGTGATGAAATGATGAGAAAAAGTTCCCTGAAGAATTGCAGCTAGTAGATTCAAAGGAAGGACAGAGTTTGAATGACATGAATATGTAGCCTTTAATGACAAATGGATCTAGGCCATGACCACCAGTGGCTGTCAGCACCCCTGAATGGACCCCTAGACTGGAGCTTTACACCCGGCCAACCAGATGGACCGAACATGGACCCACCAAGCTCTTATTCGCAGCACAACGAGAGACAGTCTGGCAGCATGTGCTTTCTATGAGAAACAACTGGAAGTACACGATACCACCCAAAGTGTTTTTCCAGTAAAAAGTCCAAATAAGGCAAGTGTGGTAGCACCTGTGGCCACAGCCACTCGGGGCTGAGGCGGGAGAATCCCAAGTTCAAGGCTAGCCTGAACAACCTAGTGAGACTATCTCAAAAAGGGCTGTGGGTACAGCTCAGTGTGAAAGCCCTAGTTTCAATCTGCAGTACTACCGAAAGAAAAAAGAATTAGAAATTTAGAAATTCTATGTAGCAAATGATCCATTTCCTCAAAAATAAATTGAGAAAAACAAAGAGTCTACAGATTTTTAAAAAATTGAGAAACACAGTAACAAAAAACAAATGTAATGCAGACTGTGACCTGATTGGAACCTACCAACAGGAAAATAATGAGTTTTAAGAAAACAGAAGCAAGGTGCCTGCCCATAATCCCAGCATGAGGAAGGCTGGGGACTGAGACAAGAGGACTGTACTGTACATTCAAGGCCGACCTGGGCCACAAAGGAGTTCAACTAGAATGAACCTAGGTTGGACACCCCACCTCAAAAAAAAAAGAAAGAAAGAAAGAAAGAAAAAACATGGACATTGGACATTGATTGGATGCTTGATAATACTAAGAAATTTAGCAGGGCCTGCTCATGCCTTTTTTATTAGTATTACTAATTTTTTGTTACTTAGCAAGACCCTGCCTCAAAATCAAAAATAAAACATGGTCTAAGGACCTAGTGTGAAGGTCCTGAACTCAATAACCAGTACCCAAAAAGGGGGAAAAAAAAACAAAACAGAAAGAAAAGAAAACAAAGTAAGTTTATTTTGAGTCAGAATTTGTTAGGTTGACTCAGGTGTTTTTGAACCTGTGATCCTCCTGCCTCAGCCTCCTAAGTAGATGGGATTCAGGTTTACACCACTATGAGCTGAAGATTTGTGTATTTTTTTCTTTTGCTTCATCAATTCTTGGCCAAGAATAAAAGTCTCCTTTACTGCTTAGTCAGTACTTGGTTTTGTTATTGGTTCCACAATTTGCAGAGGGAAAATGAGCCACTCTGGGGCCAGAAATCGGCAATAATACCTACTCTCCAACTTACTCACTCTAAATTACTGTAGGGTAAATGGCCACTATATTCCTTTATCTGTAAATATATTAGTATTTATAGTAATTATTCCACATAACTGTTATTATCACACCTAAAACACTAAAAAAGTATTTTGTGTGGTGTCATGGATCAATCCCAGGACCTTTGCACTGAGCTGCATCTCCAGGCCTTTGTTTGTTTGTTTGTTTGTTATTTTTTATTTTGAGACAGGGTCTCACTAAGTTGCAAAATTGCTCAGGCTGAGCTCAAACTTGTGATCCTCCTGCCTCAGCCTCCCAGAACGCTGGCATTAGAGGACTGCACCACTGGTCCAGCAAATATAAATATAGAAAAAGAAAGGAGGGCTGGGAAGGTAGCTCATTGTAAAGGCACTAAGTTTAATGCCCAATACTGGCCCCCCCCCCCCGAAAAATTGGGCACACCTGCAATCCTAGGACTTTGGGAAGCTAAGGCAGGAGGTTCACAAATTTAAGTCCAGCTAGAGCAATTTAGGAACTGAGGAAGAACTTGTCTCAAGTTAAAACATGAAAAAAGGGTTGAGGATACAGCTCAGTATGAAGGCTAAGCACTTAATCCCCGGTTTATGGGTACAGATCTACATTGCAGACACATAGGATATCTACAGAGTATACACTGTATGTAGCGTACTAGTACATTATGTGTACTATATGTGTGTATGTGTGTATATACATTCTCAAATCGATTTCTCAAGTGAGTTACAGATACAAGGTAAAAGAAAGGAGGGATAGAATAGCAAAGGAGATAAGCAGCCACGCCTTTTCTGACTTCCTAGTCCCCTTCAGATGCCAATGGGAGCAGGTCACCCAGCATACAGGTGGCACCCTAATGACGCTACAGTCCACCCAACAGTCACTCTGGCAGCCCTTAGAGCCACCTAAATAGGCTAGCAAACCTGAGGAGGAGCCTCTGACCTACGCCTGCCCTCTTCTCAAAGATCAACAAGATTAGGGCAGGGCAGGAATTCAGCTAAGTCAAGCAGGCCATACAAGATTGGTGCAGATAGCAGTTTAAGGATGGCGGCGATGATGTGTTTATATTGTTCCTTCTTTTGCATGTTTGAAATTTCAGAGGTTTAGCTGTTCTTGATATAAAAGGGGGGAGGGCTGGAGGAATGGCACAGTGGTTAAAGTGCTTGCCTAGTGAGCACAAAGCTCTGAGTTTGATTCCCCAGCATCGCATAAAGGCAGGCATTGTGGCACACACCTGTGTATTCCAGCACTTGGGAAGCTGAGGCAGGAGGATTGCCATAAATCCAAGGCTGGCCTGGACTACACAGAGGTTCAGGATCAGCCTAGAATACAGAGAGAGATCCTGTCTCAAAATAAATAAATAAATAATAGGCTGGAGGAATGGCTCAAGTGATTAAAATGCTTGCCTAGCAAGCAGTCGAACACTAAGTACCCAAGTTCAATTTTCCAGCACCACATAAACCAGGAGTGACAGCGCACGCCTCTAATCCCAGCACTCAGGAGGCTGAGTCAGGAGGATTGCCATGTATTCAAGGCCAGCCTGGGCTACAGAGCAAGACACTGTCTCAAAAAAATGTATAAATTTTTTTAAAATAGGGTCTGTAGATACATTGATTTGCTTCACTATAATAACCTTTGTATGACCTGTATGCATCTATAATATCATGTGTACCTTAAATAGTGTTATGGTATAGATATAAAGTATCTCCCAAAGTCTCATGTATCCAGGAGACAACTGGATCACAAGGCTCTATATGCATCAATGGACTCTTCTACTGATGAGTTCACAGCTCATAACGCTGTCAGGAGGCAGGAAGTGGCTGGAGATGATGGCCCCTGGGGTATGACTGGAAGGTGCAGTCTTGTCCCCAGATTCCCTCTGCTCTCTCTGCTTCCTGGCTCTGTGGATGGAACAGCATTCTTATGCCATGCTTTGCTTCTTCTTCTTCTTTTGTTTTCTTTTTTGAGACAGGGTCTCGCTCTGTAGCCCAGGCTGGTCCTGAACTCACTGGTGTAGCCCAGGCTGGCCTTGGACTCAGAACAATCACCTGCCTCAGCCTACTGAGTGCTGGATTTACATGCCCAGCTTTATGTGGTGCTGGGGAATCGAACTCAGGGCCTTGAGCTTGCAAGGCGAGTGCTTTCACCACTGCGCCATTCCTCCAGCCCCTGCCATGCATTTCTACCATACGATTTTTGCCTGGGAGTCAACCACTCATGGACTAGATCCTCTTAAAATTGTGAGCCAAAATAAATCTCTCCTACTTTAAGTTGAAGGTGTTTGGAATTCTGTCTCAGCAATAAGAAAGTGATTTACACAAAAATAATTGGTACTGAGAATGGTAACCATTGCTGTTACCAGTGGCACAGCAGCAGTTGGTCTTGTTTTCCATTATATGCCAATAGCTGGCATGTTTCTGGGTCACCAACATTACTGTGGTTCATTTTTCCCCCAATCAGAAATACAGAGGATCAGGAAAGCAGTAGAATGTTATTCACTAAGAAGACCTTCAAGCTGAACAGATGAGTAGGTTGAAAACAGGCATAAATATCAAAATATAAACAAGCTCAAAGAAACACCAGAGAAAGACATAAGCCAACTGAAGAAATCTTCACAATAGAGATGGGGTTTTTGACCCTAACTGATCTGCAATCCTCAGCAACAGAATCATGAAAAAAAACAAAACAATAAGACACCTACAGAAATAACTAACTCTCCAGCAACTGGTATCATGAGCCCTGAAATAGTAGAATTCACAGGAAAGGAAGTTAAAAAACAAGTAGACAAGTTGTTTAACCAGTTCAAACAAGGCATATTTAGTCAAACTCAAAATATGTATAGCAAGGTTAAAGAGAAACTTCATAGATAAATAATGGTCTTGGGGCTGGAGGAATGGCTCAGCAATTAAAGCACTTGCTTAGCAAGTGCTAAGTCAAGCGCTAAGTACCTGAGTTTGATTCCCCAGCACCATATAAGCCGGGCATGTTGGTGCATGCCTGTAATCCCAGCACTTGCGAGGCTGAGGCAGGAGGATTGCTGTGAGTCCAAGACCAGCCTGGGCTACAGAGTGAGTTCAGGACCAGCCTGAACTGCAGAACAAGACCCTGTCTCAAAATCATAATAATAGAGCTGGAGGAATGGCTCAATGGTTAAAGTGCTTGCTTAGCAAGTGCTAAGTCAAGTGCTTAAGTACTGGAGTTTGATTCCCCAGCCCACATAAGCTGGGCGTGGTGGCACACACCTGTAATCCTAGCACTCGGGAGGCTGAGGCAGGAGGATTGCCCTGAGTCCAAGGACAGCCTGGGCTCCATAGTGAGTTCAGGACCGGCCTGCACTACAGAGTGAGACCCTCTCATAATAATAATAATAATAATGGCCTTAATCGATGAAAAGTTTAATGAGTTTTTAGTGAGCCAGAAACAAAAAGCTGACTGAGGAAAACAAGGCCAACCAGACCATTTTGGGACAGAAGCAGAAAAATCTGAAAAGAAATCAAGCTGAAATCCAGGATATGAAAAATTCAGTTGAAAGAATGGGAAGCCAGATGGAGCAGTGTGGGGACAGAGTATCAGGCCTCGAAGACAAGACTGACAAATTAGATGATATTCTCAGAGACTCCCTCAAAACCACAAGACAGTAAGGAGCTGGACACAACAGCTGCAGGGTTACACAAAGAAAACCAACCTCAGAATTATATGTGTGAAGGAAAGATGTCAGGACAACACAAAAGGTGTAAAGAATTTATTCACTGGAATCAGAAAAGAAAATTTCCTGAGCCTAGGAAAAGAAATTAATATTGAAGAACAAGAAGCTTATAGAACACCCAATAACCTCGACCAGAAAAAAAAGCCTTGCCATGATACATCATATTCAGAGAGTTCTAGAAAGTCAACATAAAGAATACTAAATGCTATAAGAGAAAAGCTGACAGTGACCTACCAAGGTGAGCCTACCAGAACAACTGTGGATTTCTCAGTATAAACCGTAAAGGCCAGTAGAGTTTGGAGTGAAATCTTTCCAGTGCTAAAAGAAAGCCCAAGCTGCTGTATCCAGCAAAACTACCCTTCAAAACTGAGGAGGGGTAAAATTTTTTATGATAAAGAAACCTCCCAAAAATTTATGACCACCAGGTGTTGTGGTACACGCCTATAACTCAGGAGACTGGGGCAGAATGATTGCAGTGAGTTTGAGTCCATCCTGGACTACAAGGGAGTCCAGGACCAGCCCAGATGACAGAGCAAGACCCTGTCTCAAAAAAAAAAAAAAAAAATATGACCACTAGACCAGCAGAGCAAAAAATATTTCAGAGAATCTCACAAGGAAGACTAACAACACCAAAGAACTCAGAGGAAAGGAAATATCCGAAGAGAAATCTGACAAAAAAGAAAACCAAAGAATCAACATTTAAAAAAGGCAATGACAGGACTGAATAAATATCTTACAATATTAACTCTCAAGGTTAATGGTCTCAATTTATCAATCAAAAGTCACAGACTGGCATGTTGAATAAAAAAAAACAAACCAACTACTTGTTGCCTGCAAGAGACACATTTCACTCACAAAGAAGCACACAGACTAAAAGTTAAAAAGAAGGGGCTGGAGGAATGCCTCAGCGGTTAAAGAGTTTGCCTAGCAAGCACTAAGTACCTTAGTTCGATTCCCCAGCACCACATAAGCTGGGTGTGGTGGTGCACGCCTGTAATCCCAGCGCTTGGGAAGCTGAGACAGGAGGATTACCCTGAGTCCAAGGCCAGCCTGGGCTCTGAAGTGAGTTCAGGACCAGCCTGGACCACAGAGTGAGACCCTGTCTCAAAAAAAGAAAAAGAAAAAAAGAAAAAAGAAAAGGTGGAAATTAATATGCCATGTAATTAGAGCTGGAAAGCAAGAATAGCTATACTATTCTCATACACAGCAGATTACAAGCCTCAGAAGAGAAAAACATGGATGCTCTATACTGGTAAAGAGGACCATCTAAAAAAAAAAAAGAGGACCATCTAACAGGAAACCTCAGAATTATAAATATATATGCACTTAATTTTGGCACAGCAATTTCATAAAACAAAAACTACTCAACACGAAAAGCCAAGTAAACCCCAATACAGTCATAGTAGGGGCTTCACTACTCCACACTCAGACAGCTCAACCGGACATAAAAACGGACAAAGAAATATCAGAGCTCAACCTCACCATGGAAGAAATGGACTTAGCTGACATCTAGAGTGTTCCATCCCACGTTGGCAGAACACACATTTGTCTCAGAAGTACACAAGATCTCGAAAACATAGCCTATCCTAGGCAATAAGACATACTTAAGTAAATACAAAGGAAGTGAAATAACTCCCTGCATATTTTCAGACTGTTACAGAATGAAACTAGAAATAAATAGCAAAAGAAACTTCATAAACCATATTGAATAAGCAATGGCTCACAGAAGAAAACGGGAGAAATAAAAAACTTTCTACAGTCAAATGAGAGAGGAAGTATATCATATCAGAATCTATCAGACACAATGAAAGCAGTACTAAAAGGAAATGGAACAATCACAAATAAATAATCTAGTGGTGCACCTCAAGGTCCTAGAGTACCTTAGTTACTTCCTTGTTGCTGGGACAGAATACCCAACATCCACAACTTAAGGGAGGAAAGATTTACCTTAGCTCACAGCTTCAGAAGGCCTCACATGGCCCATTCATGGGCAGCCAGCAGCAGTGGGAGCATGTGGTGGAGGTCTAGTCAGAGCAAAGCTCCTCTGTGTGGCAGGCAGAGAGCAGAGTGAGGGAGGGGCAAGTCGTGTCGGGAGATGAAGGCAAAGCCAGAGCTTTTTCAGGAAAAGCTATAGCAATATTCCTTGTTTTCTTTTAATTAGTTCAAGCTGCCAGTTGGGCCACCCACACCCAGGGTAGATGTTTTCTCTCATTTCCTGGACCATAAATCAATCAAAGCTCTGACCTGGGCATTTATAATGTTCACAAGTTGACATAAACTCTCCAGGTCAAGCCCCAAGCATCCTCCCCTTCCACCCAGGCCGCACCTCCTGAAAGCACACAACATCCAAATATATAGGCTTTTGGGAGACATTCCAGATCCAAACCATAACATACAGCAGTAATAACAAGGGGCTGGAGAAATGGTACAGCAGTTAAAGCATTTGCCTTGCAAGCACAAAGTCATGAGTTGATTCCCCAGCACCACTTAAAGCCAGGCATGGTGGTACACCCCAGTAATCCCAGCACTTGGGAGGCTGAGGCAGAATTACCCTGAGTCCAAGGCCAGCCTGGGCTCCACAGTGAATTCAGGACCAGGCTGAGCTACACAGCAAGAGCATGCTTCAAGAAGGAAAGAAAGAAAAGAAAGAAAGAAAAAGAAAGAAAGAAAGAAAGAAAGAAAGAAAAGAAAAGAAAGAAAAAAAGACAACATGTCAAACTTCTTCCTGGAAGCTAGCATTACCCTGATACCAAAACCAGATAAAGATATCAACAACAAAAAGGAACACTATAGACCAATTTCTGTAATGAATACAAACACAAAAATTCTCAACAAGATATGTGCAAATAGAATGCAGCAAATTATTAAAAAGATCATACACAAAGACAAAGTTGGGACTTCCAGTCAAGACGGCGGCTGAGTAACAGCGCTGCACAATGTCTCCTCATCGACCCACTTAAAAAGTCAAGAATTTAGTTAGAAAAAGTGTGTTTGGTGTAGCTAGGAAAGAGAGGAGCATCCCCGACAACTGAAAGGCAGCCAGGGGGAGGCCAGAAATTCCGAAGGATCATCAAAAGCAGAGGAAAAAAAAAATCCCTGCAGGCCAGGAAGCCACTGCAGCTGGCTGCAAATGGCTGGAGCCGCAGGCAGCTTCGGACGGAGGAAAGGTTGTAGGGACCTGAACATCTGACGGAGCTGGGAGAGGACGGAGCACCCCAACAATGGACAGAAGGCTGCAGGCAGGTCAGAAATCCTGAAGTCACATCAGAGGAGGAGGAAAGAAGCAGCCGACTCAGTGAGCCCCGAGCTGCTGGCATTCACAGACCAGACAGAGGAAGGTCCAGAGGCCAGAACCTCAGCCCGAGGTAAGTGTGGATCTGAAGAAGTGGGAATTGTCGGCAGCTAGCTGCTGCAGCCTCCGAAACACCAACCCGTGGGTGTGTGTACTACAGACACAGTGTGCACTCCCCTTAGAAAAGGCCCCAGGATCCCAAATCAGAGACAGGGCTCAACAGCCTTCGCAGGCTGTGATGTCAGCAGGAGCCATTTTAAATAGAAGGGGAAAAAACACCCAAGACTGAACACTTTAGAGGAAAAGAAAGCTCAGGGGCTTTGGGGCCACCCTTAAACAGTGCCTAGGAAGACACTGGCACAAGCGGCAGAGAGAGGATAAAAGGGGGAAAAAAAGGCTGCTGATCCCCTGAACAGCTCAGGGGCACCTCTGCTCCAAGGGTGGAGAGCCCTGCTCTGGGGGAGAGAAGCCAGAACAGACGGAGAGCTGTGCTGAGGAGACCGGGGGAACAAGACACCTCAAAAAGGGGGATCGTCACCCCATTTCTCCGGCACGCTCCAGAGGCTTCTGGCTCACCACTGCCCTGCATGCCAGAGGCATCTAGGAGAGGGAAGTCCATTGCCTATCCATCCACTAAGCCAGAGGCTTCCAGAGGCTTCCAGGGAATTACATCACCCTACCAATCCTGAGCTCCAGAGGCTTCCAGAGGCATCTAGGACCGGGAATTCCATCACCCTGTCTGTCCCTTGGGCCAGAGGATTCCAGAGGCATCTAGGACTGGGCCTTCACCACACCCTTCTTTTCTGCGCACCAGAGACAGCCAGAGGTAGCTGAACCATGGGGAAACGTGGCAACAAATCTTATACAAAAAGATCTGACTCCCCAGAAGATGATACCAGGGATACTGAAATTGCAGAATCCAAAAATGAAAAGGGCAAAAATGACGGTAACTTCTGGGCCCAGATATCCAGTGAATTAAAGCAGGAAATAAAACAGACTGCGCAAGAGCTACACCAACACATAACTAAGCAAAAAGCAAGCCTTGAAAAGCAACTAGAAGAGACCAAAGAAGAAATATACCAGAAGATAATGAAGGCAATACAAGAAATTAGAGAAGAACACAACAGAGATGTAGAAAAATTGAATGCAGATATTCAGGAAATGAAAAACACACAGGTAATAATAAGCAACCACTTTATACAACTTCAGAATAGTATGTCAGACCTAGAAAATAAAGTGACTAAGCTGCAACATACAGGCCATGAAGAACACAAAGTAAATAAAGAAAGTGAATCATTAACAACAGTTGATAGGTGATTCAAGGAGAAACAACTTCAGAATTATGGGAATCAAGGAGAAGACTGAGGACAAAACAAAAGGCTGAAAGGACATGTTTAATGAAATAATGGAAGAAAATTTCCCAAATCTAAGAAAAGAAATGAACATGGAACTATTGCAGGCATATAGAACACCAAACAACTTTGATCAGAAGAGATCCTCATCACAATACATCATAATTAAAATTCTAGAAACCCAACACAAAGAGAAAATACTAAAAGCGATAAGAGAAAAACAGAAGGTGACCTACAAAGATAAACCCATCAGGATAATGGCAGACTTTTCAATCTAAACTCTAAAAGCAAGGAGATCATGGAGCAATGTCATCTAAGCACTAAAAGAACATAAATGCCAACTAAGACTGATATATCCAGCAAAATTATCTTTTAATTTAAAGGGAAAACTTAAAACTTTCCATGACACAGACAGCTTAAAGGAATCTGCAGCCACTGAGCCAGTTTTGCAGAGAATACTTAAAGGAAACTTAGAAAGTGAAAGGAAGGCCAGTGACACCAATGACCCCAGAGGAAAAGTGACAACAGCTAGAGGAGAATGAGCTGAGAAAAAAAGTATGTTAGTAATTAGTGAAATATGAATAAATAAGATATGAAAGTTAAAAAATTCTGAAATAACTAAATTTGCCTTCATATCTGTCACTTTAAGTATATTTATGTGGTATAGATTTAAGTTCATTTAATGTAGCAATGTGATATCGTTTTAACTTTGTTTTATTGTAGCAATTCACTTATTAGGTCACTGATGAAAATTTATCCTAAGAAAATTGATTGATGTAAAGATAACCCTGTGAATGTACAAGTATGTACCTTCTAGTATTCAGCTAAGGCATTTGAAATTTAACTTTTTTCTTCTTCTTTCCCAGATTTACTAGTATTTTAAACTACATTCTTGTAGTTATTTTCTAATGTGAACTGGTGGGTAAGGCCAGGTTTAAGAATAACAACAAAGATATAGCAAAATATAGAAAAAAAAACTTTTGGTAAATATCCTATTAAAGGGATTGGTTGGATTCAGAGAAGAGGCATCAAGATTTAACTACTGTGAACCCATTCAAGGAATAGGAAGCTAAGTTACAGTGGTGACTTAAGTGAAATGACTTAGGTGCGGAATATTAATATGTTAAACACTATATGGTTTCTCGGACTTGGAAAACCCAGAACACAGACATTCTTTGGAACCATATGAAGTGATAGTCAGAGTTGGGGGAAGGGATAGGGAGGAGATGGGAAGGTAGAAAATAGGAAGGGATTTTAAAGTTGATATGATACATATGTGTACGAAACACCCAAATTTATTGTAAATACTATGTATTACATTTGTATATTAGTAAAAACAGTGGGGGAGAGGAAACAAAGTTGCCTTTATCTCAGGGATGCAAGGATGGTTCAACATACATAAATTAATTAATATAATAAACCACATAAGCAAAAACAAGGACAAAATGCATGCAATCATCTCGACAGACTCATAAAAAGCTTTTAACAAAATCCAACATTAATAATAATAACAGTAATATAGCAGCCCTGATGAAAACAGATATAGAAGGGCCTTACCACAAGCTGATAAAAGCATGTGTAACAGACCCACTGCCAACATCATCCTAAACAGGGAGAAACTAAAGACATTTCCCCTCAGGTCAGGAACAATACAAGGGTGTCCACTCTCATTACTCCTATTCAGTATAGTACTCAAATCCTTTGCTAGAGCAACCGGCAAGAGAAAGAAATACAAGGGATACATATAGAAAAGGAAGAAATAGGACTACCGGTATTTATAGATACTACGATCCTTTAAATAGAAGACTCCAAAAATTCCACCACAAAACTCTTGAATTAACAAATCTAGCAAAGTTGCAGGTTTCAAAATCAACAGCATTTCTGTACACCAATAGTGAAATCACTGAGGACATTAAAACAACAAACTTATTCATGGTAGCCTTGAAAAATTAAATACCTAGGAATTAACCTATCCAACAAACAGAAACACTTCTTAGAATGAAAGCCATAGTACTCTGAAAAAAATAAATTGAATAAGATATTAGAAAATGGAAAGATGGCTTCTGTTCTTGGATAGCCAGAATCAATATTGTCAAAATGGCCATACTACCAAAACTGATACACAGATTCAATGCAATTCCAGTCAAAAGACCAACAGCACTTTTCACAGGTCTGGAACAATCCTGAAATTTATATGGAACCAGAAGAGACCCAGAATGGCCAAAGGAATCCTAAGTAGCACAAGGCATCAAAATACCAAACCTCAAGTTATACTACAAATCAACAGTGATAAAAACCACAGGGTATTGACACAAGAACAGACTTGTAAACCAGTGTAACAGAAAAGAGGACACAGACACAACCCTTGTACCTCACTATCTGACCCTCAATAAAAGGGCCAGAAATGTATGCTGGAGAGGAGACATCCTCTTAAATAAGTGATACTGGGAAAACTGGTTGCAGAATAATGCAAAAGAATGAAACTAGACCCACATCTTTACCTTTTTTATTTTAATTTTTACTTACATATAACATCCTGGTCATTTTTACTTCCCATCACCTTGCCCTTTCCCCCTGATTTCCTTTCCCTCTCCAAAAAGTCTACCCTCTTACTTTTCCATCTCTCTTTCTTTATGGTTTGGTTCTCATACTAGAGAAACCATATTCTATTTAACCTTCCATGTCTGACTCATTTCACTAAGCATAATTTATCTTTCTCTATGGCAGAGTAGTACTCCATTGTGTAAATAGACCACATCTTCTTTATTCATTCATCTATTGATGGACATATTGGCTTCTTCCAGGATTTAACTATTATGAGTTGTGGTGCTGTAAACACGGGTATGCATGTGCTACTGTTGTAAGATGATGTTGACTCTTGTGGGAAGATATCAGAAGAAGTATAGCTGTAGAGTCACATTTTTTACCATGTATGATAATCACATCAAAATGGATCAAAGACCTAAATATTAAAATGGAAACGCTGAACCTGTTGGAAGATAAAATAAGAAAAACCCTTGAGGACACAAAGAGAGGCAAGGACTTTCTCAACAAAACACCTATTGGGGCCGGAGGAATAGTACAGAGATTAGAGCTTTTGCCTAGCAAGCACAAGGTCCTGAGTTGAATCTCGAGCACCGCATGGTGGTGCACACCTATAATCCTAGTACAAGGGAGGCTGAGGCAGGAGGACTGCTGTGAGTTTGAGGCCAGCCTGGGCTCCATAGTGAGTTCAGGACCAACCTGGGTTACAGAGTGAGACCCTGTCTCAAAAAAAAAAACTTATTGTATAAGAAATAACAGTAATCAATAATTGAAATTATATTAAATTAAAAAGCTTACAGCATATGAAATAATAAATAGAGTGAAGAGAGAACCAATGGGATGGAAAATTTTGTCAGCTACTCCTTGGACAGAGGACTAATACCTAGAATATATAAAGAGGGCTGGAGGAATAGCACAGCAGTCGAAGCACTTGCCTAGCAAGTGTGAGGCCTTGGATTCAATTCCCCAGCACCACATAAGCTGGGCATGATGGCACACACCTGTAATCCCAGCACACAGGAGGCTGAGCCAGAAGGATTGCTGTTAGTTCAAGGCCAGCCTGGTCTACATAGTGTGCTCAGGACCAACCTGGTTAGCAAAGTCTCTGTCTTTAAAAAAAAAAAAAAAGTTATAGAATACATAAAGAACTGAAAAAAATAGGCTCCCAAAAGTAAAAGACTCAAATTTTTAAAAATGGGCAATAGAAATAAATAGACAATTTTCAAGAGAAGCCCAAATGGCCAATAAATACATGAAAAATGTTTAGCATCTCTAAACTTAAGAGAGATGCAAATCAAAGCAACACTGAGGCTTCATCTTATTGTGGTGAGAATGGCTATTATCAAGAACTCAAAATGCCACCAGTGCTGGTGAGGTTGTGGGAAAAGAAGAAACCTTCCACACCACTGGTGGGATGGTAACTGGTATATCCATAATGAAAAGTGATAGGGCTCTTCCTCAAGAAAAAAATGAAAATAGATATCCCATTTGATCAGCTGTATCTCTTCTGGGTATCTTTCCAAAAGAATTAAAATCATCTGATAAGAGTGATGCATGCACACCCATGTTCAGAGCAACACAACTCACAGCTAAATCTTGGAAGCAGCCCATATATCCATCAGCAGATTAAGACATGGTCTATTTACACAACGGAGGACTGCTCTGTCCCAAAGAAAGGTAACTTTGAATGACTTACAGGAAAGCGGGTGCACCTTGAGACCTCATGCTCAGCAAAATGAATCAGACATAGAAGGTAAATACTGCATGGTTTCTCTGAGAACCCCAATGTATAAGTAAGCCAGGCAGGAAAATAAAAGAGCAATGAAAGAAAACAGAGAGATTTTACAGGGCGGGGAAAAGGATGTAGGAGTGGGGACAGAGGGTGGGAAGAAGGAGACGTAGAAGCCACCGACCGAGATGCCACCTCCTCAGGGAGAGTGTAATTATGTATCACAAATATGAGTGAAAAGAATAAGTTGGGGGAAAATTAAAATAAAAAGCTCCAAATCCGATCTCTCTTTCCCTCCCATGCTGATCCTTGCCTCATCTTCCTCTGTCTGACTCTCCATCACTGAAATAAATGCCCCACGAGCACAACAGGCCTGTCTGTCCCCCACAACCCAGCCACCTGCAGCCGATGCCGCTCTTGCTGTACCCACCTGTCACCGCTCTGCTGCCTGACAAAATCCCCACCATCCGGCCTCCAGGCTAGGTGAGCCACGGAGTGGGCCGCGGGAAAGCACAGCAACCATCCTGAGCCCTTGCCAGCACCATGGCCAGCTCCGGCTCTTCTCTCAACACGACTTGACCTACAAAAACAAGAACAAATTGTTGTATACCTTGTTAAGTGAAATGAAAGCAAATAATTTACAGCATTATGTTATAATAGAATAATAAGATCGCTTACTTTTCCCTCACTTTATCACTGAGTTATACCCCTAGCCCCTGAGCACCATTTGGGGGGTGGGGGGGGCAGGCCACAGGGTCTCACCCTGTAGCCCTGGCCAGTTCTGAGCTCACTATGTAGCCAAGTCTGGCCTCGAACTCACAGCAATCCTCCTGCCTCAGCCTCCTGAGTGCTGGGTTACAGGCTTCTACCACCATGCCCAGTTTAGGTGGTCCTGGGGAGTGGAACCCAGGGACTGCACTTCCTAACCAAGCACGTTAACTGCTGATCTCCAGCCCTGAACTCCATTTTTAAGAACAAACTCAACCACAATAGCAACAAAAAGTGTCTATGTAGGTGAACAAGTGTTTGTAACAAAGTAGAAATAAATATGGGGGATACTTTACTTAACACAGTTATCTCAGAGGAGTAAGATTTTTTTTTCTTTCCTTCTTTCTTTATTTTGCTACAGAGGATCAAGCCCCAGGCCTTCACACTGAGCTACATCCCTGTCACCAAGTAGTCTATGCAAGACTCAAACTTGGAATCCTCCTGCCTCAGCCTCCCAGAGTGCTGAGATTATAGACCTGTGCCACTAGGCCTTGATGGAAATATAAATTGTTATAGTTTGGATCAGGATAGTCCTCCAAGGTAACAGGATTGTTGAGCTTAATAGGATGATATGAATTTCTTCTTCTTCTTCTTCTTCATCTTCATCTTCTTCTTCTTCTTCTTTTTCTTCTTTGAGACAGGGTTCTTCTCTCTAACCCAGGCTGGTCCTGAACTCACTGGTGTAGCCCAGGCTGGCCTTGGGCTCAGAACGATCTGCCTGCCTCAGCGTCCCGAGTGCTGGGATTATAGCCTTTACGCCCAGCTTTATGTGGTGCTGGAGAATCAACTCAGGACCTCGAGCTTGCAAGGCGAGCACTTCAACCGCTGTGCCATTCCTCCAGCCCCTGTATGACATGAATTAATTTACTGGTTTCACATGCTTTTAGGAGATGAGAACTGGTTGGAGGGATGGATCGCTGGAGGTATAATATAGACGGGTATATATTCTTTTCTATTTTTTTTTTTTTGAGATAGCCAGTGTTGGATCTGAACTCATTTTGGAGCCCAGTTAGCCTCAAATTCACAGCAATCCTCCTGTCTCTGCCTCTCAAGTCCTCAGATTACAGGCATGTGTCAGTACACCCAGCTTATATGGTGCTGGGCAACCAAACACAGGACCCTGCAAGCACTTCCACTGCTGAGCTATGCCCGCAGCTTGAAAAGGGCATATATTCTTGCTTCCAGCTCATTCTTGCTGTCTACTTCTTGTTGCAGTGCCATGACCAGCTGTCCTCTACCGGGTCATTCTGGCCAGACCCTGTTGCCATTGCCAACCAACCATGCAGGGACTGAGACCTCTGAACTGAGCTAAAACAAACCTCTCCTCTTTAAGTCGTGGTGTCAGGTATTGAGTCTCAAGAAGTAAGGCATAAATGCGCAGTGTTCCAGATATCAAGTGCTGTGTAACACACCCCTCCAAAACTTAATGATGCAGCTGAATGTTAATGGCTATAACGCAGATACTCAGGAAACTAAAACAAGAGGACCGCAGGTTATAGGCCAGCCCAGGCAACACAGGAAGCACTTGCTGCAAAAATACAAAGAACTGGGGAGGTAGCTCCGGGAGGCATCACAAAACAAGCAAACCAACACACACACACACACACACAGAACTGAGTAGCTTAAATCAGGGACATTATTTTTGCTCCCAAATCTGTAGATAGTACAAGGCTCAACGGTACCAACTTGTCCCTGTTCTACTTAGTGTTGGCTGGGACTGGCTTGGTTTGCTGGCTTGCTCACAGTGTGACCTTTTCTGGGCGATCTACTGTCAAGTGCACCCTCAGGTGGAGCAACAGCAGATCACCTCCAAGCAGCATCCACGTGGCTGCGTGGCTCCCTCACAACACAGTGGCTGGGCTCCCAGGGTGAGGGTATGTACCAAGCAAAAAAGAAAGCTGTATGCCCATGCTAACCTAGATTTGAAAGTCATGTCTTCTACCACACAGGCCTGCTTCCTTTTCTTTCTTTTTTTAAAATTTCTTTTCTTTCTTGAAGTTTTTTTTCTTTTTTGACACAGGGTCTCACTCTATAACCCTGTGTAGCCCTGGCTGGCCTCAGATTCATAGCAATCCTCCTGCCTAGGCCTCTAAAGTGCTCAAAATACAAGTGTGTGACACCATGCCCAGCTTTGGGGCTCGGCAATTACCCAGCAGACAAGAGGAAGCTACACATCCAGATGTGTGCCCTGAGTTTGCTTCCCCAGCATCACATAGACAAGTGTGTGTGTGTGTGTGTGTGTGTGCACGTGCGCGCGCGCGCACCTGTCACCTCTGGGAGGCTGAGGCAGAAGGATTGCGGTGTGTTTGAGGCCAGCCTGGGCTATGTAGTGAATCTAGGACCAGCCTGGACTACAGACTGAGAACCTGTCTCAATCTCAAGAAAGATGAAAGAAGGAAGGAAGGAGAAAAAGAGAGGAAGGAAAAAAGAAAGGAAGGGGAAGAGAAGAAAGAAAGAAGAAATTGAGCCCAGCTTGGTTTTCAAGACCTCTGACCTCTCTAAAATAAAAATTTTAAGGTTTCATTCCTTATATACTATAGCCAAATTAATTTTTTGGTCTACATGTGCATTATTATGGCAAAGAATCCATTACTTTCATCTACTGCATGACCTTAAAGAGTTTTAAATTGGGACAACAGGCATAGCACAGTGGTTAGAGCGCTCGCCTAGCAAGTGCAAAGGCATAATTCGATTACCGACCACCACATAAATGGTGTGGTAATGCACACCTATAATCCCAGAATTTAGGAGGCTGATGCAGGATGATTGCCATGAGTTCAAGACAGCATGGGCTATTTAGCCCAGGTCCAGCCTCGACTACAGAGCAAGATCCTGCCTTTAAAAAAGTCTCAAATTGCCAGGTGTGGAGGCGCAGGCCTGTAATCCCAGCACTTTGGAAAGCTGAAGCCTGAAAAGAATAAATTGAAGCCCAACCTAGACCATTTAGCAACCTACACTTTGTCACAAAATAAAACAAATAATGGGCAGGAGATAGAGTTTACCCTGAAGGTCCATGTCTGTTTCTATTTCTAGCATCAAAAAATAAAAGCAAACAAGCAAAAAGTACTAACTATAAGTTAAGAATTCATGTCACAGGGGCCAGAAGAATGGGACAGTGGTTAAAGCGCTTGCCTTGGAAACGCAGGACCTTGAGTTTCATTCCCCAACACCACAAGCAGGGTGCAGTGGCACAGGCCTGTAATCCCAGCACTCAGGAGGCCGAGGCAGGTGGACTGTCTGAGTCCAAGGCTAATCCAGGCTACATAGTTAATTCAGGACCAGCCTACCTTCAGAGTGAGTCCTTGTCTCAAAAAATATATATATATAGAAGATGGCGACTGAGTAACAGCACTGCACAAAGTCTCCTCATCAACTCACTTAAAAAGTCAAGAAGAAAGTTAGAAAAAGAGTGGTTGGTGTAGCTAGGAAAGAGAGGAGCATCCTCCAAAACTGAAAGATGACCAGCGGGAGGCCAGAAACTCCAAAGGATCATCAAAACTGGAGGGGGAAACAAAAATCCCCGCGGTTAAGGAAATGGCCAAAGCCAGCTCCAAATGACAGGCAGCTGTGGATGGAGGAAAGCACGCAGGGACCTGAACATCGGACGGAGCGGAGCTGGGAGAGAACGGAGCACACAATGGGAGAGGAGGCTATGGGCGGGTCTGAAATCCTGAAGTCACGTCGGATGAGGAAGAAAACAGCCGACTTGTTGCAGCCCCAAGCTGCCAGCATCCACAGATCACAAACAAGGTCCGGAGGCCAGAACCTCAGCCCGAGGTAAGCACAGACCTGGATAAGTGGGAATTATTGGCAGCGGGCGGCCTCAGCCTCGGAAGTACCAACCCGCGGGTGTTTGTACTACAAACACAGTGAGGGCTCCCCCCATGAAAAGGCCCCAGGATCCCAGATCAGAAATGGGGCTCAACAGCCATCGCAGACAGAGATGTCAGCAGGAACCATTTTCTTCCCTGCGTACCAGAGACAGTCAGATGTAGCAGAACCATGGGGAAACGTGGTAAGAATTCTTATACAAAAAGATCTGACTCCCCAGGGGATGGTACAAGGGGTGACGAAATTGCAGAGCTCAAAAAACAGATGGGCACGAGTGATGGTGACTTCTGGGCCCAGAGAGCCAGTGAAATAAAGCAGGAATTAAAGCAGGAATTATTAAAGCAGGAAGCAAACCAGGAAATAAAACAGACAGAGCAACAGCTACAACAACACTTAGCTAAGCAAAAAGCAAGCCTTGAAAAGAAATTAGAGGAGACCAAAGAAGAAATGGGGAAGTGTGGTTACAAATCTCCTACAAAAGACCTGAAACCCCAGGAGATGATATCAGGGTAAATAAAGATGAATATGGCAAAAATTATGGCAATTTCTGGGTCCAGAAATTCAATGAATTAAAGCAAGAAATAAAACAGACAGCAGAAGAGCTACACCAATACATAGATAAGCAAAAAGGAGGCCTTGAAAAGCAACTAGAGGAGACCAGAGAAGAAATATACCAGAAGATAATGAAGACAAAAGAAGAAAATAGAGAAGAACACAGCAGAGATATAGAAAAATTGAATGCAGATATTCAGGAGATGAAAATCACGCAGGTAATAATAAGCAACCACTTTAAACAACTTCAGATTAGAATGTCAGACCTAGAAAATAAAGTGACTAAACTGCAACATACAGGCCATGAAGAACACAAAGTAAATAAAGAAAGCAAATCATTGCAACGGCTGATAGATGATTCAAGGAGAAACAACCTCAGAATTATGAGAATCAAGGAGAAGACTGAGGACAAAACAAAAGATTTAAAGGACATGTTTAATGAAATAATGGAAGAAAATTTCCCAAATTTAAGAAAAGAAATGAACATGGAACTATTGCAGGCATATAGAACACCAAACAGCTTTGATCAGAAGAGATCCTGATCACGACACATCATAATTAAAATTCTAGAAACCCAACACAAAGAGAAAATACTAAAAGCAATAAGAGAAAAACAGAAGGTGACCTACAAAGATAAACCCATCAGGATAATGGCAGATTTTTCAATCTAAACTCTAAAAGCAAGGAGATCATGGAGCAGTGTCATCCAAGCACTAAAAGAACATAAATGCCAACCAAGACTGATATATCTAGCAAAATTATCTTTTAATTTTAAGGGAGAACTTAAAACTTTCCATGACAGAGACAGCTTAAAGGAATTTGCAGCCACCAAAACAATATTGCAGAAAATACTTAAAGGAAACCTGGAAAGTGAAAGGGAGACCAGCGACACCAATGACCCCAGAGAAGAAGCGACAACAGCTAGAGGAGAATGAGCTGAGAAAAAAGTATGTTGGTAATTAGTGAAATATGAGTAAATAAGATATGAAAGTTAAGGAATTCTGAAATAACTAAATTTGCCTTCATGTCAGTCATTTTAAGTATATTTATGTGGTATAGGTTTGACTTCATTTAATGTAGCAATGTGATGTAGTTTTAACTTTGTATTGTTGTAGCAATTCGCTTATCAGGTCACTAATGAAAGTTTATCCTAAGGAAACTGATTGATGTAAAGATAACCTTGTGAATGTACACATATGCACCTTCCAGTATTCAGCTAAGGCAATTGAATTTTATGTATCTATTTTTTCTCTTTCCCAAATTAATTAGTCGTTTGAACTACATGCTTATAGCTATTTTCTAATGTGAACTAGGGGGTAAGGCCAGGTGTAACAATAACAACAAAGATACAGGAAAATATGGGGAAAAAACCTTTTGGTGAATAATCCAATAAAGGGATTGGTTGGATTCAGAGAAGAGATATCAAGATCTAACTACTCTGAACCCATTAGAGGAATAGGAAGCTGAGGTAGAGTGGTGACTTAAGTGAAATGACTTAGGTGCGGAAGATTAATATGTTAAAAACTGTATGGTTTCTTGGACTTGAAAAACCCAGAACACATTCTTTGGAACCATAAGAAGTGATAGCCGGAACCAAGGGAAGGGACAGGGAGGGGGCGGGAGGGTAGAAGATGGGAAGGGATTGTGAAGTCGATGTGATACGTAGATGTACGAAACACCCAAATTCACTGTAAATACTATGTATTACATCTGTATATTAATAAAAATAGTGGGAAAAATAATAATAATAAAAACAAGAATTCTGTACCTATTTCGCATGGTGCTCTCCGAGAGTGAAAACTTCAAGGAAATCCAGCACGCACCGTAAGAGTCACGCGTCCAGCGAAGAGCTAGGCGGGATGAGGCAACACCTTGGAAGGAGGCAAAATGCACACGGATAACAGAACACGGAGGGAAGAGAGATTTTAGCTCAACGTGGTGTCAGTGTTGAGGCTTTGCCTCCAACGAGGAGGAAGGAGAGCCTATTGGACTGTTGTTTGAGACTTTGCAGGTTGTCCGCATTGCGTTGAGGAGGGATAGTGGCGGGAAACTGCATGGTTTAATTTGTTTTCTATCAAAAGGGAGTTATATAAGTTCCTAGTGAATTTCCATCACTACAATTCATCGTGTCCTAGCCACCATCCACTCCTTTTCTTTCGGCAGCTCTGACGACGAAAAGGAAAACTGAAACAGGGACAGCAAAAGGCTTGAAAGCTCTGAAAGTGGCCTGAGCTACGGGCCTT
>PVKB01003969.1:144654-167016 GCA_004027205.1 Ctenodactylus gundi | reverse complement strand
CAGGACATCACACCTTTCTTTGTCCCATCTCCCCTTGCTGCCCTTCTTTTCTTCACCCCCTAAGGATTTCTGGTTCATCCCTTAGTATAAGGGTGTCTTCTATTGCAGCTCAGGCCTCTTACGTATTCTGTCCTCACCCAGCAGGTTATTGTTTCCGCTCATAAAGATTTAAATACCACTCACGTTCACATAATAATCCTAGCCAATACCTACCCCTTTCTAACTCAAGTCACGTACACAGGTACCCATTCAATATCTTGACTAGGATGTCTAACTTAAGTGTCGATAGCTGGACCCTAGATTATCCTCCCCTTAACAGAAAGCTCTGCATCTCCCAGGTCATCTTCATGTTAGTTAATGGCAACATCATCTCTCCAGTTGCTTCTGCAAAAACTGTCTTTATTGGTCACATCTTTTTTTTCTGCATATCTGCATCTAATCAGTAAGCAGTTGTTTTGGTGTCTTATTGAACAGACTAGCACCTCAGCCAGCTGTCCTGTAGTAGGTGATCATTTCTCACCTGCGTTAGAACTGTAGCCATTTCCTGGGTTTGATTGTTATTGTTGTTCCCCTTTAGTATTTTATTTTATTTTGTTTCACTATTTTCTGGGGATTGAGCCTTCACATTGAGCTACAATCTCAGCCTACTTCTAATGTTGATTTTGAGATGGGGTCCTGCTAGCTTGCACAGTTGCCAGGCCAGGCTTGAACTTGGAATCCTCTTGCCCAGCCTCCTAGAGTACTGAGATGATAGTTTTGTGCCACTGGGCCTGGCTAGTATGTTCTTAATATCACAGTGTGACTGAGATTTTTAGAAAATGTGAGTTAGAGCACTTTTATGCTCCGATCTTTCTGTGGCTTTCACCTTCTTACAGTTAAAGCCAGGATGTTTAAAACAACACGCTGGGAACTGCACATCCATTTCTTGTCTGACCTTGAGCACTGCTCCTACCTGTATTGGCCGCGTCCGAACCTTGTATCTGTTCTGCCCTTTGCCTGTATGGTTCTTCCACCCAAAATACAGTTTGCTTATTCCTTTATGTCAAATTCTCACTATGAGGTCACCGCCATGGCCTGCCTTGACTGCTTTATTATTAATGACTTAGTTTGTAAACAGCATAAATTTGTTTCTTACAGTTTTTGAGACTAGAAGTCTGGGGCTACCAGCCTGGTGTGGTTCTGTGAGGGCCTTACATGTTCGCATGGTAGAAACAGTTAGTACTTTTTCTTCCTTGGTACTGAGGATTGAATCCAGGGCCTTGCACATGTTAGGCAAGTGCTGTACTATGGGGCTTTGTCCCCAGCCTTTATTTTATTTTAAGACACAGGCTTGCTGAATTGCTCAGGCTGGCATTAAGCTTATATCATCCTGTCCCAGCTACCTGAATAGCTGGGACCACAGGCATTTGCCAGATCACCTTTACTACTTTTTGTTTTGTTTGTGTTTTGTTTTTTGAGATTGTAGTCTTGCCTGGTTCTGAACTCAATATATAGCCCACTCAGGCTTGTCTTGAATTCACGACAGTCCTCCTCCTCAACTTCCCAAGTACCAGGATACAGATATGTGCCATGTGCCACGACACCCAGCTCTTATAGTGCTGGGGAATTGTATTCAGGGCCTTGTGCTTGCTAGATGAGCATTCTAATTGCTGTGCTATTCCTCCCCACCCCCCACCTTTACTACTACTTTTATATTTTATTTATTTATTTTGACATAGGATCTCACTCTGTAGTCTAGGCTGGTCTGAATTCACTATGTAGCCCAGGCTAGCCTTGAACTCACAGCCATCCTCCTGCCTCAGCCTCCCTAGTGCTGAGATTACAGGCGTGTGCCACTCTCCCCTAACCCCCCACCAGCTTATATGGTGCTGGAGACCCCAGAGCCTTGAGCTTGCTAGGCAAGCACTTTAACTGCTGAGCTATTCCTCTAGCCCACCTTTACTACTTCTTGAAGGTTCTGCTTTGGAAGCTTTAAAACACACAAAGTGGAACATAACCGTCATATTAATATCATTGCTAACAAAGTAATTCTTCTAGTATCAGTCCAGGTTTAGATGTCCCTGGTTGTGTAGTTTCCAGAATGACTGCTTACATCTAAAATCAGTATTCTGCATGGCCACACATTGTGTCTGGTTGGTATAAGGCCACCCAGCACCTGTCTCTAACCTACAACTTAATGAGATCACATCTCCAAAGGAAAAAAAAAATCATTCTTTGATAACTTAGGTCAGTCACTAGTGTCCAGATAATAAATGATGGGTTTTGGAGTGCCATGGCAGTGTGGAAATTAGTTCTGTAGAGCACATAGTTCTATACATACAGGTAACAGTTTAGCTTCTTTGCTTGGAAAAGTAAAAGAATGCTCCTTATTAAAGATGCTGGAAATTTAGTATTTGTCCATTTTAACAAATTACTATGTAAGATAGGAATCAGAACTTTAAGGAATAACCTGGATCTGTTTAAGTTTTTCTTTCATTGATGCGTATTTTTTCCCTTTTATTTTTCTGTTTTTCTCTGCAGGCCTCAGCTGTTGAAGAATGCTCTGCAGAGAGCAGTAGAGAGAGGCCAGTTAGAACAAATAACTGGCAAAGGTGCTTCGGGGACATTCCAGGTTAGAGTTCAAAAACTTGTTTGCAGACAAATAGTTCCTAAAAATACGGGTTTCAGCACCTCTTTATACTCTAAAACTTTATTGAGGACCCCAAAGACTTTTTACTTATTTGGGTTATATCAGTATCTGTTGTATTTGAAATTAAGACAAAAATCTAATTTAAAAAAAAATTTTTTTGAGACAGAGCCTTGCTGTGTAGTTAAGGATGGTCCTGAACTCACTATGGAGCCCAGGATGGCCTTGAACTCATGGCAGTTCTCTTGCCTCAGCCTCCTGAGTGCTGGGATATTAAAATATTTATTCATTTAAAAATAAAAACAGTGGGGGCTGGAGGAATAGCACAGCAGTTAGTGTATTTGCCTAACAAGCACAAGTCCCTGAGTTGGATTCCCCAGCACCGTATAAGATGGGCGTGGTGGCACATGTCTCTAATCCCAGCACTCTGAAGATTGAGGCAGGAGAATTGCCATAAATTCAGGGCTACATAATGAGTTCATGACCAGCCAGGACTCCAGAGAAAGACACTGTCCTACCCTCTCCCTCCCCTCCAAAAAAGAAAGTGAATAGTAAACTCTTTACATACTATCAACTTCAAAATTTTTGTGTTAATCAGAGGAGCACGTTTTCCCATTTTTACATTTAAAATCTTTATAGAAATTAGCTGGTATCTGTTGCAGTAAAATGTAACCTAACAATGCAATTAGAAAAAAGCAGGCTATTTAAAAATAATTTTCAGGTATTTATGAATACTGTTCTTTCCACTACACCAAATCTCAGCAAATGGAAAGTTTTTTAACAGCTCTATTGGGGTATAATTTACATATCATAAAATATATTCAATCTAAGCTAAAATTTATATAATAGCATTTTTAAAATAAATTTAGTTTAACTTTCGAACATTTCCATGGTCCAAAATGATTCTATGTACTGTACAAGATTATGCCTGCCTGTAATCCCCACTACTTGGGAAGATTGAGGCTGGAAGACTTCAGGTTTCAGCCCACCTGGGCAATTTAGCAAGTTCTGTCTCAAAAAATGTTCTGTTGGCTAGATGAAGCGGTTATCCAGGGTGCATGGGCATTGGGTTCAATCCCAAGTACTCTGAAGGGAGTCTTTCATCAGATAATATGATTGGGAAATATTTTCCTCAGCTCTGACTTTGGTTGTATCTTTTGAAGCACAGAACTATTGAATTTTGAGGAACTGCCTTTTTTTTTTTTTAAGTTGAGGTCATGCTCCGTAGTTCAGGCTAGTCCTGAACACACTTCATAGTCCAAGTTGGCCTTGAACTCAGAGCAATCCTCCTGCCTCAGTCTCCTGAGTACTAGAATTATAAGCAAGAACCTGGCTTACGTGGTGCTGGGGAATCAAACCCAGGGCCTTGAGCTTACTAAACTTTTAACTGCTGGGCTATTCTTGCAGCCCCTGATGAAGTGTCTTTTAATCATTGTTTAAAATTATGTTGTTGATCTGACTTGTCACAAAAATTTGTTCCTGTGTTTTAAGAGGTTTATTCTGTTTTTGAGTTTTATAGTTTTGGCTTGTAGGTTTAAGTGTGTACTCTATATTGAAGTTTGTTTATAATATGAAGTGAGTATAATTCCTATTTTTGCATATGGGGTATCCAGTTCTCACAGCATGCTTTTTGAAAAAAACATTGTCCTTTCTTCATTGAATTGGCTTGAAACCTTGTGACAAACTTATTGGTTTTAAGGAAAAAAAATTTACTTCTGTACTCTTCGATTCTCTTTTCTTGGTCTTCATACAGATCCTTGATGCCAGCACATCATACTGTCTTTATAGTGAGTTTTGAAGGTTGGAATTTTAAATCTTTTTAACTTTCTGTGTTTCAAAAGTGGTTGGACTATTCTGAGTCTTGAGCATTTTATTTTTCTTTCTCTTTTTTCTTTTTCTTTTTTTTTTTTTTTTTGAGACAGTATATCACTTTGTAATCTAGGCTGGTCCTAAACTCAGTATGTAGCCCAGGCTGGCAATCTTCCTGCCTCAACCTCCCAAGTGCCAGGATTACAGATATGCACCATCATGCCAAGTTTGTGTGGTGCTGGGAAATTTAACCCAGGGCCTTGTACTTGCTAGGCGAGATTTTGAACCCTGTGCTCTTTCTCCAGCCCCTGTGCATTTTCATACAGATCTTAAAACCTACTTCTGGGGGTGAGGGGAAAGCTGGCTGAGATTTTGGTAAAAATTGCATTGAATCTTTAAATCAGTTTGGAGAGAATTTATTATTTTATATATTTTATCATGTTTCTTCATCCATAAGTACATCCATAATTTCATTTATGCAATTTATCTTGGAAATATTTTGCAGTTTTCAGTCTACAGTCCTTGAGTTTCTTTCGTTAAACTTTTACTGGGTGTTTTTTTTTATGATATATGAATGTAATTGGTTTTTTATTTTCATCTTCAGATTGTCCCTGTTAGTCTATAGAAATACAATGGATTTGTATCCTGTGACTATGATGAACACTAAACACATTTAGCGTGCGTGCGTGCGTGCGTGCGTGTGTGTGTGTTCGTCCCTATTTTCTGTACGCAGGATAATGCCACCTGCAGGTACAGACTATTTCATTCCTTCCTTTCCAGTCTGAATGTCTTTAACTTCTTTTCCTTGTCTGATGACTAATAAATCCCGTATTGCAGTGCTTAGTAGAAATGTGAGAACAGACATCCTTGCTAGTTCTCCATCTTAGAGAAAGTCCTTCCTTTTCGAGGTGAGATGTTTTGGGTTTTTTTGTTTTTGAAATACTAGGAATTAAACCCAGGGCCTTTCCAATTAAAACTATTATCAACTCTTTTTGTTTTTGTTTTTGTTTTTGAGACAGAGTCTCGCTCTGTAGCCCAGGCTAGTTCTGAACTCTCTGTATAGCCCAGGCTGGCCTTGAACTCATGGCAGTCCTCCTGCCTCAGCCTCCTGAGTATTGGGACTACATGCATGCACCATGACACCCAGCATATGTGGTACCAGGAAATCAAACTCAGAACCTTGTGCTTGCTATTTGCTGGGCAAGTATTTTAACCACTGTACCATTTCTCTAGTCCCTATTTTTTATTTTTGAGGCACAGTGTCACTTAGTTGCCCAGCCTAGGCTTGAACTTGTGATCCTGCAGCCTCCCCCTCCCTGAGTGCAGAGATCACAGGCCTGTACCACCACTGCGGGCTTAGATCAGACTTTTCATAGATGCCTATTGTCAAGTTGAGAAAATTCCCTTCTGTATTACTTGTTAGGAATTTTGATTATAAATGGCTATTGGATTTGTCAAATGCTTTTTCTTTATTTTTGAGTCAGGATCTTGCTCTGGTCCAGGGTATGGAGCCACGCTAGCCTAGAACTCAACAGCAATTCTCCTGCCTCAGCCTCCTGAGTTCTGGGTGCTTTTTTCTTTAGTGATAGGGTTGTATCTTTTATTTTTCTTTTTTCCTTTTTTTTTTTTTTTTTTTTTTTTTTTTTTTTTTTTTTTTTTTTTTTTTTTTTTTTTTTGAGACAGGGTCTCACTCTGTAGCCGAGGCTGGTTCTAAACTCACTGTGTAGCCTAGGCTGGCCTTGCACTCATGGCAATCCTCCTGCCTCAGCCTTCAGAGTGCTGAAGTTACAGGCGTGCACCTTATGTGGTTCTGGAGAATAGAAGTCAGGGCCTTGTACTTGCTAGGCAAGTGCTTTAACCTCTTTGCCATTTCTCCAGCCCCCTCATTTGAGCTTTGTATTTTGTTAATATGATCACTTATCTTGATTTTATGGTAATAGCTTGAAGGTTAATTGCCATATGAAACCTGAAACCTTATCTGTACTCTCCCCTCGTATAGTTCTCTGATTTGTCTTGATATTGTGTGTCTTATGTGTGTGGTACTAGAGATTAAGTCTAGAGCCTTCACATTAAACAACCATTCTCAGTCTTTTTTTTTTTTTTTTTTTTTTTTTTTTTTTTTTTTTTTTTTTTTTTTTTTTTTTTTTTTTTTTTTTTTTTTTTTTTTTTTTTTTTTTTTTTTTTTTTTTTTGAGACAGAATCTCACTAATTTGCCCAGGCCAGGCTCAAACTTGGGAACCTCCTGCCTCAGCCTCCCAGAGTGTTGGGATTACAGGCCTGTGCCACCAGGCTTGACTGATTTGTCTTGATCTTTGAATGGATCTTCTGAACAGCAAAATAATGCAATTCAATACATTGGTCATTGGAAAATAGTGGCTAACAGAGTTCTACAAATTTTTTGAATGTTGATATTTCATCACACAGTAACAAAAATTCATAGCATTGGAATCATACACTGATCTCATAAGAACAGTGTTTGATTATTAGGAAGATAGCAAGCTCATAGTGATAGATAGATGGGTATTTTCCACAATTTAAATTTCCACTTGAAAGGTTAGTTTTCCATCGGCAACAAATACGGTTGTTTTTCTTGAAATGACAGGATCACTTCATTTCTAAACTAATAACTACCCCAACCCCAAGTCAGAATAATGGTCATTTATCTCTCACTTGTTCTTTCAAGTAAATAGAATATAACTAGTTCAGTGCACAGCTCAGTCACAATGATGAATTTGTATTTTTCCTATTTAATCCCATAAATATTAAAAACAGATGTACTTAGGTTGAGTTTAAAAATAATTGTTACTACTTTGTCAAGGGCATATCTTTCTTGTTTTTTGAGACAGTGTTTTGCTTACTTGATCAGACTATATTCAAACTTGAGTCCTCCTTGCTTTAGTCTCTTAAAATGCTAGGGTTACAGGCATGAGCCACCACACTTGTCTTCAAAGGCATTCAGAAGTGAAATTTAAAAAAAAAAAAAAAACTTTCAAGTGTGCTACAGTGAAGAAGAAAATGACAACATGGAAATGAGTGTCTACCTTGGTTTGTGGTAAGATGGCAGCAGCTTGTTCACCAGCGATTTCTTTGCACCATCTGTGCAGGTGTCCACACAGTAACAGGCAGATCACATGTTCATTGTGTTATGAAAATAGCTTTTGACCTCTTAGGTCCTGCTCAAGAATCCCCAGAGGTTTGTGGATCACTCTTTTAAGAACCACCACAGTAAAGCATTCTTATTTTTTTCCTGTTTTTCTAATTGGTGCTAATCTTTTTTCCTCAGCCCTATCTGTTTCTTTCTTCTTTGTTTCTGTGTGTCCATCTCTGTTGTCCTGGGTATTCATCTGAAACCTTTACACTGAGCTATATCCCCAACCCATTTTTTTAAATTTCTGATTTTGAGACAGGTTCTCACTAAGTTTCTCAGTTGTCCAGGCTCAAACTTATGAGCCTATGTAACTTATGTTACATCCTCCCAGAGTGTTTGGATTATAGACCTGTGGTACTGGCCCCAGCCATTCCTCAGTTTTTTTTTTTAGTTTGGAAATAGGCTACATAATTTTCTTTTGTATGATAGCCTGCATAGTTATAAAAATACTGTATAGGATTAAAAAGTCTGCTTATTACAATTATTTTTGCGATGCAGTGAAAGAAAATATTTTCCAAAGAATCTAATTTATTGAGTGTTTAGTAAGCTAACCTACTTTTTGGAGTGGTACTCTGCATGTCTTTGAGTTCTGTTGGCTGTTAATTATTTTAGGGTAGATGGTCGGGTAGAGATGGAAGGAGAAAATATCCGTTAGAGGGTTGGGACTCCTCAGATAGATTTGAATACCTGGTAAATGGAAAGAGAAAGTCCCTAACCTGACAATTTATTGTAAAACGTATCTGTGCTAATGCAGGAACTCCGACCCACCTGGTGCAGAGGAGTCTTGTCTTGACCTGCTTTGGGAGAGTGTTGTCTTGATGCTTTTCTCTTCCTCCTTGGAAAACAGCTGAAGAAATCAGGGGAGAAGCCCCTGCTTGGTGGAAGCCTGATGGAATATGCAATCTTGTCCGCCATCGCCGCTATGAATGAGCCGAAGACCTGCTCCACCACCGCCCTGAAGAAGTATGTCCTGGAGAACCACCCCGGGAGCAATTCTAACTACCAAAGTAAGAGTCTGAGTTGTGTGTGCTGCTGATGACAGCGCATTAGCTACTGACTTTGTAAATAGTGGTCAGTAGTTAATGAGGAATAGATTTTACAAACTTACCGTTTGCCGGGGCTAGAGAAACGGCGCAGCAGCCAAAGCTCTTAGGCCGTGAGTTCGATTTCCCCAGCACCACATAAAGCTGGGCATAGTGGTGCACACACTTGTAGTCCCAGCACTCAGGTGGCTGAGGCAGAAGGATTACTGTGAGTCCAAAGGTAGCCCGGGCTCCATAGTGAGTTCAGAACCAGCCTGGGTTACAGGGTGAGACCCTGTCTCAAAAAAAAAAAAAAAAAAAAAAGTCTTAACGTGGTAGTACACACTTATCCCAGATTTCTGGGAGGCTGAGGCACAAGGATCATAAGTTGATGCCGTTCTACAAAGGTTAGCAACTTAATGAAAACCTGTGTCAAAATTGAAAATGGCAAAAAGGGTCCAGGATATAGTTTAGTATGAAGACCCTCAGTTTAGTTCTTTAGTTCCTTATAGCACTAAATAAATAAATGAGAAAACATAATTTAGGCTTCTAGTTAATTTACAGTGACTGCTTATCAGAAGTTGATTTTTCTTCGCGATAAAAATTGTTCTGGGGCTAGAGGAATAGCTCAGCAGTTCAAGTGCTTACCTTGCAAGTGCTGTGCAAGTGCTGAGTACCTCAGTTCAATTCCCTAGCACCTCATAAATTGGGTGTAGTGGCACATGCTCATAATTCCAGCACTGGAGAGGCTGAGACAGGTGGATTGTCCTGAGGCCAAAGCCAGCCTGGGCTGTATCAGTGAGTTCAGGACCAACCTGAACTACAGAGTGAAACCCTGTCCCCCCAAAAACAAAGCAAAACAAACACTGTTCTGTTCTGATTCTTGCTGTTATTGTTTTATTGTTTTTTGGTTTTGTTTTTTTGAGGCTGGGTCTCACTCTATAGTCCAGGCTGGTCCTGAACTCACTATGGAGCGTAGGCTGACCTCAAACTAATGACAATCCTCTTGCCTCAGCTCCTGAGTGTTGGGGTTACAGGTGTGTGCTGCCGTGCCTGGCTTGTTACTTGCTTTTATTGTAACTGACTTAAGTCTCTAAATTCACAATGCCTCTCATCTATATAGTCACACCTTGGTACTCAACTAGTTTGATACTGTCAAATTTTTTCTCTGAACTCGTTTTTTTAGTGCATTGTTAATCACCTCATAACTCACTACCCTTTCCAGCCAAAATGGTTTGTCTGGTATTGGTCATTTTTGGTACTCCTTAAACCTCCCAGAACCAATTAATGAATACTGAGGTACCAGTGTAATATATTTCTGCCTATTTCTGTATGCTATTGAACCAATAATAAATGTGTAAACCAAGCTAGGATTTTATCATACTTACTACTTAGATTCTTAACTGAGTTAGCCTTAAAGTATTTCTTTCAGTAAAGTATATTTACTTTAGCAGATTGTGTGATTATTATAGACACTTAACAGCATATTTACATATACTGTGTATAAAGTTGATGAGGTGGATAACTTCTCAGTGATCTCCCAAAATAAGCACACAGATACAGGGTGAGGATAACTGGGCCTCGTGATGCAGGCCTGTAATCCTAGTACTTTCGGAGGCTGAAGCAGGAGGACCTCAAGTTTGAACACAGTATGGGCAGTTTAGTGGCTTAGACCCTATCTCAAAATAAAAGTGAAAGGGGCTGGGGATGTAGCTCAGTGCAAAGGCTCTGGGTTCAATCCTAAGTAACACACATGAGCAAATATACAAAAGTATTTAAGGTTTTACAGTGAGGAATGTGTAATCAGAGTAACAGAAAGTGCAAGCCAAGATAGATGTATTTCATTTCATTTCATTTCAATTCATTTTTGAGACAGGGTCTCACTCTGTAGCCCAGGCTGGTCCTGATCTCACTATGTAGTTCAGGCTAGCCTTGGACACTGGGCAGTACTCCTGCCTCATCTTCAGAGTGCTGGGATTACAGGTATATGCTACCACACCCAGCTTACATGGTGCTGGGTAATCGAACTTAGGGTGTTGTGCTTGGCTATGCCATTCCAACAGGCCTGTATAGTTTATTTTAAATAAGCAGTGTTGAAGTCTTAATTCTGACTTAACATTAAAAGAAAATCAGTATTTATTTTAACTATTACTAGAGAATTATTACTATTTTCTTCTTTGGAAACATATTAACCTTTGTGAACTCTCTTATAATTCTCTCTTGGAAGAGTGTGTTCAGAGATGAATTTAATTACTAATCTTGTGGGCTTCAGAGCTAGACCCTGTCTTTAAAAATAATACTAACCTTGTCTGTTTCACTGACTTTGCAGTTTGCATTTGGATATTAAATCACCATAGTTTGTTTGGATACATGCTTTTAGGAAAGGTAAAGATTGGTGGGACCTTTAGGAGCCATGGTAATTGTTTTGTTATTGTTTATTGATTTATGAGAAATTTCTTTGTGGGATTTCATAGGCAGTTCTCCTAGATGACTATCATTTCCTATTGTGTACCAGTAGGTATATAGAATGGAAATCATGTAATATTATGTTCTAGCTCCTTTCTTTTTTTTGAGACAGATTCTTGCTCTACAGGCCAGGCTGATCCTGAACTCAACTGTGTAGCCCAAGGTGGCCTGGAACACACAGTAGTAATCTCCTACCTCAGCCTGAATGCTAGTAGGATTACAGGCAGCTTGAGTGGTGCTAGGGAATGGAGCCCAGGCCTTGCTTTTGCTAGGCAAGTGCTCTAACTACTGTACTACTACTCCAGCCCCTGTTTTCCGTTTCTGTGCTATCTTAAGACTAGTCACTTAATCACTCTAGGCTTCTGTTTCCTTTTCTGTGAATAACTTTTGCTAAATGTATAGGCACTGAATAAATATTTAATGAATTATAATTCACACTTTTGATCACAAAAGAATCACTTGGCACATGTCAGTTGACTGTATGTAATAGGACATTGAATTAAGAGGCATCTATCGATAATTGTAGTTTTAAGATTATCAAATGAGATGCCAGATAACTTCATTCCTGAATTTTATTTTTTTTCAGTGCATTTACTGAGGAAAACTCTGCAGAAATGTGAAAAGAATGGATGGATGGAGCAAATCTCTGGTAAAGGGTTCAGTGGCACCTTCCAGCTCTGTTTCCCGTATTATCCCAGGTGAGTATTTATCCCTTAATTGAAGCTTTAGTCAGTATAGATTTAAAATGTGATTCTTAAATTAAAGACACATGTCTTAGCTACTTTTTTGTTACTGTAACAGAAATACCTGACATCCACAACTTAAGAGAGGAAAGATTTATTTTGGCTCACAGTTTCTGAAAGTCTCAGTCCATTCATGGGTTCTGGCAACTATGGCAACACATGGCGAGGTCTAGAGGAGGAAAGCTTCAAGGCATGGGAGACAGCCAGGTGAGGAGGGAGCTAGTCCATGTCTGGAGCCCTGGGCAAGGCCAGAGCTTTCCCGGGAAGAAGCTGTAATGATACTTCTTCCTTCTTCCTTTACTCAGTTCATGCTGCCAGTTGCCCCCCCACCCCCAACTCTATGGGTGCTCCTCCCTCACTTCTTGGCCCACAAGTTAAGTCAGTCACACACACCTGAAAGCTCTGCCCCTGGCATTTTTTTTTTTTTCTTTTTTCTTTTTCTTTTTTGAGACAGGGTCTTGCTCTGTAGACCAGGCTGGTCCTGAATTCACTATGTAGCCCAGGCTAACCTTGGATTCATGGCAATCCTCCTGCCTTGCCTCAGCCTCCCAGGTGCTAGGATTACAGGCATACATCATCACATCTCATTTATGTGGTGCTGGGGAATTAAACTCAGGACTTTGTGCTTGCAAGCACTTTCATCACTGCACCATTCCTCCAGCCTTCTCCCACATCCTGTTTCCTAACGGCAGCAAATTGACGTCACCTTCCAGGCACCTACCCGCTTCAGCCAGGCCTCTCCTCCCAGCAGCATGCAGTACTTGCAAATGCAGGAGGCTTTTGGGGGACATTTCACATCTATACCATAAGAGTGTGGTTTATTTTGTACTCCTTATTGTTATGCTAAACCAGTAATATTTGAAAATAAATACCTAAAACTTTTAAGTATTGTTTTGAAGCAAAAAGTTTTCCATATAAAACTGGCAGTTTTAGACACCCAGCTTGAGCTTATTATTAACCACCTGTTGCTGAAATAAAGCATCAGATTCTTTGAGATCTGTGAATAATTGTTTGAATATTCATTCATTATCTTTTTGAATGATAATGACTGGAAGATTATCACAGAATTATTGTCTAATACTAAGTGGGGAGAATTAATCTCTCCTTATAGTTTAGAGACAGAGATATTCATTTAAAAACCTGTCTCTAATACTTAGTCCTTAAAACAAAATAATGAGCCAGGCATGGTAGCGTACACTCGCAGTCTCAACACACTTGGGAGGCTGAGTCATGAGGATTGCCATGATTTTAGGCTAGCTTGGATAACAGAGCAAGACTGTCTCAAAAAAGAAAAAAGTACTTAACACCTCTTCTAGCCTGTGCATTGGTCTGTGCACTGATACTGTGGCCTTTTTACTCCCAGTAAAATATATTGGCTCATAACCACAAGATCCTGTTTTAGCAACACTGCAGTGTAACTTTCTTATTTGTGTATATGATTTCTTTTTTGGGGGGGTGGGGATTGGGTAATGGTACTGAGGATTGGGCATAGCACCTTTGTACAAAGCTATATATCCCAGCCCATTTTTTATTTTTGGTTTCAAGGCAGGATCTCACCAATTTGAAGTGTTACCTCGGCTGGATTCAAACTTGTAGACTTGCAGTCCTCCTGTCCCTGCCTCCCAGAGTGCTGGGGTTACAGCCCTGTGTCACCAGGAGCAGTTCTAATATAAATATAAACTTGATTGATTGAATATTTTAATTTTGTTTATTTATTGCATTGTAGAGTATTGAACTCAGGGGATGCTGAGCTATATATCTAGCCCTTTTTGGTTTTTTTGGTTTTGGAGTTGTTTTTTATTTGGAGACAGGGTCTCACTCTGTAGTCCAGGCTGGTCCTGAACTCACTATGTGGCCCAGGCTGACACTGGACTCAAGGCAATCCTCCTGCCTCAGCCTCCAGACCGCTGAAGTTACAGATGTGCTCCACCACTCCTGACTTTATGTGGTGCTGGGGAATCAACTCAAGGCCTTGAGCTTGCTAGGATAGCACTTTAACTGCTGTGGACTTCCTCCGGCTCCTGCTTTTTGGTTTTGAAACATGGTTTTATTAAGTTGCCTGTCCTGGCATGGAACTTGTAGTTCTCCTGCCTTAGCCGCCCAAGTAGCTGGGGTAATAGGTATTCTTCACCATGTCCAGCTACCCATTAAATTTTTCCCCATTTTATTGATATGTATGTATGCACCTCTTACTGTATGTGATATATAATATTTACCTTGAACTTGAGTATTTTGTGCACATACATATCGTGGCAAAATACAAATCCTTCTACCTTTTTGACCCTCCCCCACTCTCCTCCTGTCCTCTAGTTCCCATTATTCCCCCATTTAGTTCTAGGCAATGACTTTGATCTGGATTTCTCATGTTAGAGAAACCATTTGATATTTAATCTTCTGAATCTGACTCACCTGAGCATGATGGTGTCAAGTTGCATCTATTTACCTACAAAAGCCTCAAGCCTATCTGTCTTTGTAGACGTACTCCTATTCCATTGTTTGCAAATACCACAACTCTGTGTATCCATTGGTCTGTTGATGGGTATTTTGGTGTCTTCCACATTTTAGCTATTGTTAGTTGTGCTTCTGTGAACATGGGTATACATGTGTCTCTGCTATATGATGCTTTTAACTCTCTTGGGAAAATTCCCAGATTTATTGCTAGATCAAAGGGGATATTTATTTCCAGCCTTTTGAGAAACTTCCATACTGCTTTCCATAGTGGTTGTACATTCCCACCAGCAGTGCAGGAGGGTTCTTTCCCCAACGGCCTTGCCAGCACTGATTGCTGTTTGAGTTTTTGTTATACACCACTCTCTCTAGGGTTGGATGGTGTCTTAGTGATGTTTTGATTTGCATTTCTCTAATGGCTAAGGATGTTGAACATTTTGTCATGTATTTACTGCCCATTTGAACTTCTTCATCTGAGAACTGCCTATTAATTTCTACAGCCCAGTTTTCAATTGGATCGCTGTAACCATTAAATTTAATACTTAAATTCACACACTTAAAATGGTATGGTTTAAGGGCATATTAATTAGAAGGGTCAGTATTTCTACCATGGATAACAAAGAAGACTTGAGATCTTTCTCTGAAACTTTGGAGATGACTTATGCCTTTGGGGTCTTGATGACTTTGGGTCTGTTTCTAGTACTGTGAATGCAGGTCTCTACTACTGTGCAGGCCCCTCCCAGCCTTTGCAGCCACTCACTGCCAGTGCTCATTGGCTGGTACAGTGCGAGACATGTCAGGAGTTCAGTAAGTGTTCAGTAAATGCAGGAGTGGTGATAAATTTTATTAAATGGCGAGAGGAATGGAAGGATAAGATAGGATTTAGGACGTTTTTAGATTTGTCTTCACTCTGCTCAAGAAAAAAAAATTAACCTGATCTTTGTAGCCTAGCTTGACATTTTTCAGGGACTGTAGACAAAAGTGAAAAATGTACTAGGAAGATTATCTAGGTTCACATGCTATTCCTTGTCTTATATGAGACTTTCCTTTTACCTTTTTTTTTTCCTTAGCCCAGGAGTTCTATTTCCAAAGAAAGAGCCAGATGACTCTAATGGTGAGGATGAGGATGAAGATGAGTCATCAGAAGAAGACTCTGAGGATGAAGAGCCACCACCTAAGAGAAGGTGTGGATGTGTGAAAACCCTTGTGTGGCAGGATGACAAGTGTTTCCCCAGCTTGGTGGCACATCTGTAATCCCAGTTACTTGGGTTGGTGAGGCAGGAGAATTGCAAGTTTGAGGCCAACATGAGTAATTTAGCAAGACCCCATCTCAAAATTTAAAAAGGAGGGGAGGGGGGGTTAGTGTCATTCTTATATTCATTCCCCAGTCTTCCCTTCCCAAAAAACTGAAATGGTGCTGATAAGAGGACATGAAGGTGGCTCCTTCTTAGGTTCTGCATAACCTTTGAATTTATCTTCTCTTGAAAACTCAGGGACTCTGAATGTTGAATATATACTGTACTCTTTTGTCAAACCAGTATATGTCCCTAATTATTTAAATATAAGTACTTCCATATTTTCCTAGGGAAAAGTTACAGAATTGCATGTAGACTTTCTGTGGATTAGCTGAATTTTTATGCAGTTTTTAAAAATTTACTTAGGTCTTTCTTGTTTTGCTTTGGTTTTGTTTGTTTTTCTGGGACAGGGTCCCAGTCTGTATTCCAGACTTGTCCTGAAATCACTGTGTAGCCCAGTCTGGCTTCAGACTCACAACAGTCTTCCTGTTTCAACCTCCCAAGTGCTGAGACTACAGGCGTGTACCCCCAGTATGTGGTGCTAGAGAATCGAACCCAGGTGCTAGGCAAGCACAGTAACTGCTGTCTATTTTTCGAGGCCTTTTTAATGCGATTTTAGTAAAGTTATTGAAAAGTCACATTTCTGTTATTAACATAGGTGTGTTCTACATATACCCTTTCTCTTAGGCAAAGCATCTGTGTCCTGGCAAAGTTATTCTCATGTGTTGAGTGAGTGCTTTTGCTTTTTTTTTGTTCTTACAGGTTGCAGAAGAAAACCCCAGCCAAGTCCCAAAGGAAAGTCGCATCTGTGAAGCAGAGAGGATCCAAGCCTGCACCTCAGGTCCCATCATCCCAGCGAGGGAAAGCTAGGCCTCTGCCCAAGAAAGCCCCTCCAAAGGCCAAAACCCCTGCCAAGAAAGCCAGACCCTCCCCTTCAGTCATTAAGAAACCTGGTGGTAGTTCGGCAAAGAAGCCTGCAGCCAGTGTGAGGAAGGAAGTGAAGTTACCTGGCAAGGGGAAATCTACCATGAAGAAGTCTTTCAAAACAAAAAAGTAAATTTTATAGGAAGAAAGGGTATCATGGTCAAAATTTAAAATCTTATTTTATAAGGTCAGTGTGCATTTGTTTTAGTTTTGATGCTTATAAAAGTACATTTTTTTCCTTCCATATCGACATTGTGGGGAGGGAATATAATAAACCAGTATAGGCATTTATTAGCTTTAGGTGCTGTTTTGGTGCCTGCCCCTACTCTTGGTCATCTTATTTTCTGCAATAACTGGGACTTACCTAAACTATGTAATCTGTACTTGTCCTTTTTGCTCCCCCATCCTAACTTCAGTTCTTTTTCTTCTTCCTCTTTTTTTTTTTAATGGCTTTGCCTACCTTTCCCCCCCTCCTTCCAATTTTATCTATAAACACCTGCAAAGATTTTTATATTTGTAAAAAGCATCAAGAAGAGGATGCTGGTCAGGTGCTGGAAGTAAAAGGAGGCTGTATAGCACTAGCTGAAGGGGAAAGCCTCCTGCCTGGAGATTTCAGTGATAGCTGTCATAATTAATCTTATTTATAAAAATTACTCCACTAACCTTTTCTCTCCAACCATGAGCACAGATACAATGTAGCTGGGAAATAAGCCCAAAAAAGCACGATTGTGTTAGTTTCTGAAGATGCACAGCTCCTTGGGGCCGCCTTTCACATGGAGCAGTTTCCAGATACTGTGCACTGCTTGGTTTCTGACTGCAGGGGAAATACAGGAACGTGTTAAATCTCACATCTGGTGTCACCCTTGTTACCAGAAATCAAAACATAGAAAATCTTGAGCAAATGTTTAAATATATTTTTTAGTGTTTGGAACATGAATTGTCACTGTTTGCCTTTTTTATGAGGAGATGTTGGAGAGTTAACAAAGGTGGAAAAGTTAAGTGGAAAACAATAATTTGTTAAACTAGATTCCAGATTCATCTCTAGGTTTTTTTTTTTCCCTTTCTTTCCATAGCACTTTTGATATCAAGTGATTGGCTTCTTTTTTGAGATATTTTCAATAAAAATAAAAGAAAAAGCAAATGAAACCCTACTACCTAACCCTGTTTTATTTGTATTTGTTTAGTATTGTGAAGTTGTGTTAAATAGTACTAGCTTTCTACTTGAGGAATACCAGTTTCTGGTTATCATTTCTCTTCCCCGTGGCACTTGACATTTTAATTGTCTTGAACTTTTGGCATATGTCTCTGGCTCCTGGCCCCTTGAGTGCTGCCAGAGGCAGAGAGTATTTGTTTTGCGTCCATTCCACATGCACTGTCTCCTGGGATCCCTTCTGCAGCTTGAGCATAGCTGGGAAAGACTGAGAAGGTCAGCCTGACGTAGGTCCTGGTCATTGTGGGATCCGTCATGCATTCATTGGGATTTGTGTTGCATGTAAGGCAATCTTTCCTGTTGTAAATCTTCCTTTTTTTAATGTACATATATTTTGAAAAATACAAATAAACACGAAATTTTAAAAGCTGCTGGCCTGTAGTTTATTTAAGAGTTTGTGGGATATCCTTAGAAATGGCTGAGCATTGCCCTCACTTGGCACATTTCTCTACTTCTGGCAATGGACACCATCTTTTGCTGTTTAAGTACAAGCTGCAGTTTGTTTTTGTATTCTCACATTTATGGTAAACAGTGTTCCTTGATATATTGAATGCTGGCTATTTAGTGACATAAAAAAATTTTAAATTTTGTAGTAAGGACTGTTTTCAAGATCATAGGCTTGGGCCTGTATTCCAAGCACTCTGGGAGGCTATGGTGAAAGGATAACAAGTTCAAACCCAGCCTGTCCAGCTAAGCAACTCAGCAAGACCCTTTTTCACAATCAGAAATGAATGGGCTGGGATGTAGCTGAGAAGGCCAAAGACTCAATCTCTAGTGCCCCCTACCCCACATACAAAGATCTTAGAGTCCTTTGTTCATTTTTCAGTGAATGATCAAAGGATAAAGCCTTGTGCTGGGAGAAAAAGTTATAGTATTGCAAAGGGCAGCAAATGAACCCTAGAGACCTAATTTTAGAAAGCAGTACCCTCTTCCATCCAGTACTGGGATAAAGATTAGCCCAGGGAGTTTTCTGCTAAATCTCCCCTTTTTATTTTATGTTGAAAGAAGATGGTGTTAAGTAGCCCAGGGTAGCCTGAACCTGTTTTTTGTTTTGTTTTGTTTTGTTTTGTTTTGTTTTGTTTTTTTAAGGCTGGGATGTAGCTCAGTGTAGAGGCCCTGGGCTTGGTCACCAGTATTGCAAATAATATTTACTGAAGGCAGACTTGGTGATAAAGTCCTGTAATCTCAGCAGTCTGGGAGGCTGAGCAAGAGTAGGGTGACAAGTTTGAGCCTAACTTGGGCAACTTAGAGAACCTGTCTCAAAAATTTTTTAAATTTCAGTCTCGCTGTCTTGGCAATCCTGCCTCAGCTTCACAAGTCCTAGGATTACAGGTGTGTGCCACCATGCTTGGTTTGTGTGGTGCTGAAGAATCAAACCCAGGGGCTTGTGCTTGCAAAGCAAGCTAACCACTGAGCTATGCCCCCAACTCCCAAAAGTGAAAAAATTAATAAAACTAAAACAGGCTGGGCATGTAGTTCAGTGCAAAGGTCCTGGGTTGGATCCCCAGTACCACAAAAATTAAAAACAGGCCTGGAGAACGTAGCAATTAAAACGCTTGCCTAGCAAGCACAAGGCTGTTGGTTTGATTCCCCAGCACCACGTAAGCCAGGTGTGGTAGTGCGTGCCTATAATCCCCACACTCAGGAGGCTGAGACAGGAAGACTGCTCTAATACAGAGCAAGACCCTGCCTCCAAAAGAAAAAAAAAACACCTAACAGTAATGATAATTACTGAATAAACAGCTGGTATTTGTATGGTACAATGGGCTATCAACTGTAGAGTGAAGAACTGTTCAAGGTCCCTTTCAACTCCTGACATTCTCTTAGCTTCACCGAGTTCAGAGAAGGGACAGTCTGCTTTCATATCATGGATTCTTCCTGAAAAGCCCTATCAGAGGCATGGACCTTAATTACATAAAGACCAAGAAATGTTTGATTTTTTTTCTAGGCATTCTAAAGAAGCAGCACACATTTACAGTTTTTCCTTCTGTGTCACAGAAAGAGAACTAGCGAACTCAAGCAGGGATTTTGGCAATATCCAACCCAGGGATTATAGGCCTCAGGACTCCGTGGACACACGTAGTGAGCCCACGTGCATTTTCCTGTGCACGGAAAGAGCCTAGGAGCTGCTGTGGGTTGGGCAGGAGGCCTGGGGGTGGAACCTTTTTATTTTATTATAGTCTCACCAAGTTAAACAGGATGATCTTGAACTTAAAATCCTCCCTCAGCCTGCAGGCTGCCTTTGATCCATGACTCTGAAGGTGCTGGGAGAGAGATTGCTGGCTTTTTTTAACCTATAACAAGAGGGAAAAAAAAAGTACCATTACTGAGAAACTTGCGGACCTTGGTTAATAGGACAGAAGCATTGAACACAGATGGAACTCGATGTTAACATCCACATGGACTTAAATTAGGAAGCAGAGTCCCATATAAATCATGGAAAACAGATACAAGTTTTAATTGTGTCTGTTGGGTGTAATTAACAGGAAAATTGTATGAAAACGAGCTAAACAATATGCTAATACCTTTGACCTTTTCTTCATCTTTTTTTTTCCCCCGTACCGGGGAATGAGCACAGGACCTTTGTGCTAGACTGTATCTTAGCCCCCCCCCCCCACCTCTTTTTGAGTAGACTAAGGCTACTATGCTTGATCTTGATACTGGAATTACAGGCCTGTGCCATGATGCCCTGCCTCTGCTGCTCCTCTTTTACCTAATTTGTGAGCCCTACACATAGTTTGCTAATGGATTCTTAACCACTTAAAAGATTAAAGGTTTGATGACATTTTTCTTCCCCAGGCTTAAATACTTTTGCCACTCTGATATACCAGGGCTTAAGCCAGCCATGTTTGTTGACTTTTTGCATCTTAGCCAACTAAGAAAATTTTTAATCTAAAAATTTATAACTTTATAGTTAAGATTTTCCATCTTGGGAACCTTAAAAATCATATTAATCACCTTTTTCAGTTAAGCAGAAATTCTAATTATAAATGGGGGAAAATTCTGTTCTTGAAAAAAATTATTAAACTTCACAGGTTCAGTCATTTTCTATTGGAAAATTTTTCTATTTTTGCTTATTTAAATGTATCAGCTTAAATTTAGCTCTTCTCATTTTTGTTTTGATATGTTAAAAGAGGGCCTAAAAAGATGTCTTCTTAAACTATTTTGCTCAAAAATGACCACTCTGCTGACACTGTACATAAATGTATAAATAGTACTGTTGGTCGTTATATTTTTGCTTATCAGAGGATGTTTTTCTATAGTTCCTATAGTAATTTTGATAAAGTGTAGTTGTTTGTTTCTTTATATGTTAGCTCTCCTGGAGATGACTGAGTTTCTTTTGGCTCATGGTTTCATGGTCACTTGGCCCACTGCCTTTGGGTCTGTGGCAGCAGCACATCCGGCTGAAGTGGATAGCAGAGACAGTGCCTACCAGTGGCAACCAGGAAGCAAAAGGAAGGGGCTGGAGTCTCCTACATCCCCAGCAGCCTGACATCTAGGCCCCACCTCTTATGGGGCCAGCCACCCCCTAGGAGCACCGTGCACAAGTGACCATACGTTTAACACATGGGCTTTTGAGAAACACTTAACTAAACCATAGTACTTTATAAGTTGTAATAGTGATAGCACTAACAGTCCTTGAGTTTCTTCCACATCAAGCTCTGTGCATACATCACATTGTCCTCATGGCTTATTGTCCCCATTTTAGAGAAGGGAAAATTGAAACCCAATGTGAGAACACAAGTATTCTGCATACAGTAGCAATCTTGATTGCTTCCTTTGGCAATTTTTCTGTTTTGTTGTTGTTGTTGTTTTTGTTTTTTGAGACAGGATTTTATTCTGCAGGCTGGTCCTCAACTGAGTGTGTAGCCCCCGGCAATCCTGCTTCAGCCTCCCAAGTGCCAGAAACACAACCATACACCACCACGCCCGGCTTGTGTGCTGCTGGGGAATCAAACTCAGAGCCTTGGCACCTGCTAGGCAAGTTCTCCAACTACTGTAGTATTTCTCTAGCCCCAAGGCAGAAACTTCATGATGTAAGGATGTGCTGGCAGCCAGGCAGCACCCAGCAGAAGGGAGCGCAGTGCCAACACCTTCCAGGTCACACCCGCAGTAATTCGCCCCGCCTCTTAACAACAAATTCAGCTAAGGGCTCAAACGGCGGGCTAATCCACGGATGAGCACAGCCCTGCCACCTTCTGAAAGCCTTACTTCGAATACAAAAGACTTCAGGGGGACATTGTCGTTCTAAACAATCGCAGCAGAAGAATTCATCTTCCTGTGAGTCCCCGTCCCCGGGGTGGCGCTGTGTGAGCTTCCCCGGAGCCCAGCAGCTGTCAGAGCTTCTGTGTCGGTAAGCGAGCAGCTTTCTTACTCTATGAACCACGAGCCTGTGGGCTGAACATGTAGATCAGTGATTAAAACACTTGAGTTATGTGCGCAAAGACCTGGCTTTATAAAAACTAGGTGGCACACACCTAGAATCCCAGCAGGCAGGAATCTGCGGCAGGACTGATGCGAGTTCAGGCCAGCCTGGGCTACACTGTGAGTTCAGAGCTAGCCTGGACTATGCAAAAAAAAAAAAAAAAAAAAAAAAAAAAAAAAAAAAAAAAAAAAAAAAAAAAAAAAAAAAAAAAAAAAAAAAAAAAAAAAAAAAAAAAAAAAAAAAAA